>PVHY01027517.1:0-16159 GCA_004024945.1 Uropsilus gracilis
ATTTATGGAAACCTGGATGTACCTAGAAGAAATCATTCTAGCAGAAACGAGTCAGATAGAAAGGGACAGAAACCAAATGGTTTCACTAATATATGGTCAACCAAATGAAACTGCACAAGGGGAGAATGGGGACCAGCTGGAGCGGGTGGGAAGGGGAGGCAGTGGGTGACCCCCAGGGACTGAAATGATGTGAAATATAAATAAATAAAAAATTATTTAAAAAATAATAATAAAATAAAATAAAACAATAATAATAAATAACAATTAAAAACAAGCAAAAAAAAGAATATTACTCATCAACTAAAAATGACAAATTTGATGATTTTATGGTAACATAGATATACCTAGAAGAAATTATATTAGCAGAAACAAGTCAGAAAGAAAAAGACAGAAACCAAATGGTTTCACTATTATATGGGTAATAGGAAAAACAAGCAAAAGGCCAGTAGGAAAAATCTAAACAAGCTAATAGCCAAACTAAAGAACACAACTGGGGGGGAAGGAGAAGATGGGAGGGAGGGAGTGGTCAGGGAGCGAAGGTGTTGGATGAGCCCCAGGGAATACAAATATGTGAAACATATATATATATATATATATATATATATATATATATAAACAAATAAATTAATTAAAAAATTAAAATTCTGAATACCTAAAAAAAAAAAAAAACTTGTTTCTGGCCAGGCATGGTGGCGCATGCCTGTAAGCGGCAGCCTAGGAAGCCTCGGCTGGAGCCAGGGATCGTGGTTGGAGTACCGCCGGGGACATGTAGCGAGACCTAGTCCCAAAAAAATATCTGAGCATGGTAGTGCGTGCCTGTAATCCCAGTTACCTGGGAAGCTGAGGCTGGGGATTGCTCGAGTCTGTGGTACCCCAGGCAACGTGAGCCTGTGGTTTCATGGGCAAAAGTAACGAGACCTAGTTTCCAGAAAAAAAGAAAGAAAACAACCTTGTTTCTTTGAAAATATCAGTAAAATTGACAAACCATTAGTCAGGTTAAAAACAAAGAAGAAAAGAGAAACCAGCAATATCAGGAATGAAAGAGGGGATGTAATTATGGACCCCCTACAACTTCAAAACAAGTATAAAGATATGCTATGAATAATTCATGTCTTAGCTTAGACAATATAGATCAAATCTACAAACTACCAAAATTCATCAGGTAACCAGGTTAGTTCTATATTCATTAAAGAAGCTGAAATAATAATTTAACACCTCTGAAAACAAAAGAAAAATCTCAGGCCAAGATAAACTACCGAACATTTAAAGAGAAAGCATCAACTTCACACAATCTCTTCTATTAAATAGAAGAGGGACAGTTCTCTATTCATTTTATGAATATTACTCTGATACCAAGATTACACAAAAACAGTATAAGGATTGGAAAAACCCTAGAGTCCTATATCCCTCATTATATAGATGCAAGATTCTATAATGAATCTTGACCTATTATTCTTCCTCACAAAATTAACTTCAAAGGGGCCATAAATCTAAATGCAAAATATGAAACATTTGGGAGAAAATCCTTGCGGTGTTGCTTAAACAAAGAGCTCTATATAACACCAAAAGCACAATCTATAAAGAAAAATATAGTCTATAAAAGAAAAAAAAATAAATTGAGCATCACCAAAATGTGAAAATTTCTCTCTAGAAAAGATAGTTAATAAATGACATTAACAAATGACATATTGTTAACAAGTGAAATAACAAGCTACAAACTAGAAGTAAATGTTTGCAAAATGTGTATTTCACTAAGAACTTATAGCCAACTGATATAGAATACTGAAAAAAAAGCAGCCACAAGGAAATATATACAGTAAGTATGAATAAGAGATCTGAAAAGATACCTCACTAAAAAATGATATGTAGAAGACAAATAAGCACATGAAAGATGCCCAGCATTGTTCACCACTAGGGAAATAAAAATTAAAGCCATCATGAAACATTATGACATATCTATTAAAATGGCTTACGGGCAGGAGGAGGGGAGGAAAAGGGAGGAAGCTTACAATGGCAAGTACAGACAAGAATGTGAAGGTACCAGAACTAGGAACTTCTGGTTAGGAATGCAAAATATTACAGCCATTCTGAAAAAGTTTCTCTGTTTCTTACAAAGTTAAATAAGCAAATGTTTACCATAAAATATAACAATTCCATGTCTAGGGATTTACCTGAACCACTATCCACAAATATTAAGTGGTTTTATTCATAGCAAAAAAACCCCACAAAAAACCTGAAATGATCCAAATGTCTTTCAATGGGCAAATGAATAAACAAACTGGTACAATCAATTAATGGGATGTTACTGAGCAGTGAAAGGACACAACTATCAGTGCAGGCAACAACATGTGTGAATCTCAAAGATGTTATGCTGAGTAGGAGAAGCAGTCTCAAAGGATTACATACTGTATGGTTCCATTCATTTCGCAAGTCACAACTATAGGTGGGGAGAGTGACTAAAAAAAGGTAGTATGAGGGGATTTGGGGGATCATGGAAATGCTCTATATTTTGACAGTGGTTACACAAATCTATAGCTATATCTAAATTAGTAGAACTAAATAATATTTTTTATTATGCATAATTTAAAAAAAACCTGCTTGGACATGCTATTTCTTCCCTATCAGATTAGCAAAATTTTAGAAGTTTCACAAAGCATTCTGTTGGCCAGGATGTGGGAAAGTAGGCATACCCACAAGGGTATGCAATTTGCTAGCACCCATATAAAGAGAAAACGAATTACATCTAATAAAACTACACATATGCTAAACTTCTAACTCAGCATGCAACTTTTTGAAATGTATGGAATTCCTCCAACACAAAATTCCTCTGCATAAGATTATTTGCTATGTAGTAGTTACGACTGCAAACTATTGGAAATGTCCATACATAGGAGAGTGGTAGAGTAGACCATAGTACACAAATACAGTGGAATACTATATAGCTCTAAAAAACATACACAAATATTTCTTTGAACTGATAAGATGGGATGTTTAGGATATATATTGTTTAGAAAAAAAGAACTAAAGAGTGTCAATAATGTGAAAAAGAGAAAGAAGAAAGCATATGTGTGCTTGCTTGTTTTTGAAAAGAGAAGCACAAGAAAGGAAAGGAGAGGTTTCCCTTCAGGGAGTAGGCATGGGTAGAGTGGTGGGCACACAGAAACCAGGTAGAAGGGATGTGAGTCAGCAGTCACATGTGCCATTATACTATTATGCATACTTTGGTGCTCAGAACTGTACTCATGTTTCACATATTCAAAAATTAAAATCAGCAGTGGTAGGGAGGAAAATCTCTTAAATTTGAATATAAACAGCAACAGTGAAGTAACTTATTTCAAATGAATAACAAATAGAATGAAGTAGGTCAGAGTAGCTTTTGTATGCTGTATTGACTACATACCCCCAGATTAATGACAAAAATCTATAAATAAATATTGAACTTTATAGGCCTGCTTTCTGTAGTGGTACAGATTAGCAATTCTGAAACTATTTTCTGTGCCTTACAGGGATGATTATGTAAGTTGAAGAAAATGGGTGGCCAGTTTCTAACTACTGGCAAACAGTGTTAGGTATGGAAAGAAGACTGAGAGAAACCCTGTGCTCTTGGTTTGGAATTGGGGGTATCAGAGTGGGTTCCTGGTGTATGAAAGCAGAATTTGGTGGTAAGAGACTGGCACTCCCACACAAGGGAACTTCTTCTAAGAACTGTTAGTGGTAGAGTTGTGCCTAGACCCTTGTTCGAGAAGCTTCATACCCTGTAGGAATGCACAGATAGCTACTGGGTTCTAAGATTAGCCTATTAAACTACAAAGACAGTTTTCTGCCAATAGCACTATATATTTTTTTAATTTGGAGACTTTCTTACAGGCAAAGAAACAATAAATCCTGTGCATTACTTAGGCCCCACTCTGTTTCAAAGAAGAAACTGAGCTTAAATCAACTGAAGGAATACAGGGATTTATCAGTGCCTTTCTCTGTTGCCCGGGGTACCACAGATTCAAGCAATCCCCAGCCTCAGCTTCCCAGGTAGCTGGGATTACAGGCGCGCACCACCACGCCTAGCTATTTTTTTTTTGGAACTAGGTCTCGCTATGGGCCCCAGGCGGGACTCGAACCGCGATCCCTAGCCCCGGCCGCTTCATAGGCTGAAGCTTATAAACACGAGCCACCTTGCCTGGCCCAGTGCCTATCTCTGAAAGACTCAGCTGTCCCTGGACCTGAAGGAGCAGGGAATGGCACCCTGGTTCGCTTTTGGTTTGTCAGGCCAGGCTTCTCTTCCAAGTGACACGATGGAATTGGACAGCCCAAGGCTCATCTCTGGCCAGCTTAGCAAGCCCAACAAAAAGAAAGCCTGGAGCTCAGGCATGGTGGCAGTGGCACAAGTCTGTAAGCGGCAGCCTAGGAAGCCGTGGCGGGAACCGGGGATCGCGGTTCGAGTCCTGCTGGGGCAACATAGGGAGACCTAGTTCCAAAAAAATAGCTGGGCATCGTGACGTGCGCCTGTAATCCCAGCTACCTGGGAAGCTGAGGCTGGGGATTGCTTGAGTCCATGGTACCATGGGCAATGTGAGATGTGAGCCTGCGGTTCCATGGGCAAAAAATAGCGAGACCTAGTCCTCCCCCCCCCCAAAAAAAAAGCCTGGAGCATGTGGCAAGGAGATTTCAGGGTGAAAGTAATTAGCCCAGCTCATGGGGTTGCCATCACCAGCAGCCCTCCAGAACCACGTAGTGAAGGAGTGGTTTCTAAAAGGAAAGGCCAACAGAAAAGTTATGACTTTTACTGCCATGGTCTCCTCATAAAGTTCTGAGGTAGTTATGCCTACCAAGTGAGACTACGTAAGTGCCTTGAAAACCATAAAGACAAAACTACTCTAGCTACTTAGCATCAGGACAAGCTTCTCTGACCGCCCCTCCTGGGTAGATTGCCAGAACCGGCCCAACTTGCTCATCCCTTGGACAGGCGCTTGCCCCCAGCTGAAGCTCAGAGGGTGTCTACTTACATTTCCAGTACCTCTGACCCAAATTATCTGACATCCCATGGGCTGTCCAGAGTTCACCAGTTCTTAGGTGGTAAATGTCTGAGAGAGTATCTGAATATACTTGCTTCAGAACTCTTCTGGGCTCAGTCTCCAAACCCCACCTGAAAGAGATTTGTTGCAGACATCTAATTTACTAATAAATGAATATATGATTAATAGAGAAATAAATAGATGAACAGAGACTCATAAGTAACTTTATTAATAGATAAATTAATCAGTAAACAAATATTTGGATGAATAAATTAATAGTTTAATAAATTTAAATAGATAAGCTGGGCATGGTGGCTCGTGCCTGTAAGCCTCAGCCTATGAAGCGGCTGGGGCTAGGGATCGTGGTTCGAGTCCCTCTCGGGGCAACACAGTGAGACCTAGTCCCAAAAAATAGCTGGGTGTGGTGGCGCACACCTGTAGTCCCAGCTACCTGGGAAGCTGAGGTTAGGGATTGCGTGAGTCCGTGGTAACCTGGGCAACATGAGCCTGCTGTTCCATGGGCTAAAATAGCGAGACCTAGTCTCAAAAAAATAAATAAATAAAAATAAATTTAAATGGATAAATAATAGACAAATAGATGTTTTATTTATTAACAGATGAAAGAGATAAATTTAAATTAATAGATTAAATAAATAGAAGAAGACTAAAAAAATCTTCCCAGCTAAACTCTTGGCAATCATGGCCTTTAATGAAGGAAAGTTAAGACCTAACATCTCATCCTTAGGCAAGTCAATACACCCAAGTTTTTTCTAAGTTGCATCTCAGCTCAGAGCACCAAGGGGTACCACCTGGCTTACCAAGGGGCTGAAAGAGAAAACTAATCCGGGTTTCTTTTTGTCTTGAACTCCCTGCCCCTTGAATAGCCATCAAAAACCAGTGCTTTAGAATAGGTGCTCTCAAACCTGAGTGCGTGTGAAAGTCATGTGAAGAACATATTTCACATGCAGACTCCTGGTCCCTCCCCTGTCATCTCTGAGAAGAAGGGGCTGACCATGAAAAGAGCTGAAGGGAGAGTTATCTGAGTATAGGGTACAGCAAGTACAAAGGTCCCGAGGCAGGGAAGAATGCTCCAGAAAGGATCAGCACAGTGACCATGAAGGAGATGAATGAGTGAGGGTCAGAATAGACAGGACCTTGAGGTTAGGAGACGGAGACTTGGATTTTATAGAAGATCAGTTGTGGGGGGAGCCATAGATGGGTTTTAATTTTAAGAAAACCACTCCTGCTGTTTTGTGGGAATTGTATTCTTTCCATTTTAAGAAAACCACTCCTGGTCTCTTGTGGCAGAAGGTGGTCAGAAAGGCCAGCCTGGAGGCTGGGATGGTGGCTCAGCATGGGGATTCATGTGAAGTCAGAGAACATTTGAGGCTGAGGATTTTCAATGTTCACTTCAGTCCAAGTGCACCTTATTGTTCCTATTTACCTTTTTCTCTGCTTTGGTTATTTTATCCTCAACCCCTGGTTTTTGTTTTGTTTTGTTTTGTTTTCAAAAAGGAAAGTGTTTTTTTTTATTAAGAAAACAATATATTTTCAATGTGTATAAAATTTAAGCAACATAGGAAAGCAAAAAGAAGAAATTAATTGCCAGCAATCCTACCATTCTGAGGTACTACTGCTCCTCCAGATATTGTCTTTGTGCACGTATCTGCATTTTGCACATGCAGAATCATGTATGCAAATGCACATACTTGCTACTTTATAACGTGCTTTTCTTTCTTTGTAAATGATCACAATTCCAGGTGTATATGGGATCTGTGTTCATTGAAAGGAAGCTGAATCTCATGCAACAGAAATTCTTTGCTATTAGTACGAATTTACTCAACCAAAGAGAGACTTTCAAAAAGTGTACCTTTGAGTCTATAAAGTTAGAAAACACAAGTAATTTTCCTAAAAGGCAAGTGAGGGGTTAAGGGATTTAAAATGTTAAAATGCCAGAAAATATACTCCAAACAAAGGAGCTGAAAACAAGTGTAGTAATTTCCTCCCTGAAGAGAATGTGATGCCTGGCAAAATTCCGTTGTTTACTTTGCATGGTCTTAGCCCAAGCTGCACAAAAAACAGAGCCATGGCAGGAAGTGCCTTTCTGTGTCCCTGCGGGACAGCACACTTCTTGTGAAGGCTTTGGATGTCTCAGGATTAACCAAGAAGCCTCAGAACAACTTGCCCAAAACACTAATTGTATTTGTGTCTCTGTCTTTGATTAGTGGTTTAGTCAGTTTTTTGAGTCATTATCATCTTAAGTTTTGCTTTTAATGTTAATAAAGGCGAAGATTCTAGTTTTATTTTTAAAATTTCCCTGAGACTAGAAATGACTTAAATACAAACTTGGAGGTATTTTGTAGATAGTAATGCATTTTTAATAACATTGATGTAGGAATGTTAAGTGTCCTCACCTCAATCATCAAGTGGTTGAAATAAAAAGTAAAGATATACATGGGCTCCTGTCCTCAGTCATCAGGTGCTTTTCTCAGATATTTCAAATATTCATCCTACAGACTTGGCATTTTAACGATCTACTGTGATAGAGCAGGAACACTCAAATAGCTGTAGGAAAAATATAGGTGGTAAATATGTAGGCTTCCTAAAATCTAGATTCTTGGAGGTATGTTACTCATGTTACTAATATTTAGTTAGCGGAGAGCAAGTCTTCTTGGTGGACAACTTTTAGAGATTTTTACATCCTATGGAAGAGGAAGAGGTAACAACTCCTTGTCATTTTCCAGAATTTTCTGTAAGAAGAGCAGACATTTAGTGTTTGAATGTATCACCTGCTTTCACAATAGGTTGTAGTACTATTTGAGTTTTTAAATTTTTTTCTATTGATTTTACATATATATTTTTCCCTTATATTATATTATTGTATACCTCAAAGTTCTCCCATCACCATTTTACCCATGAATTGTTTCATGATCTCTTGTGTTCATCCCTCCCCTGATTTTGTTCTCCCATCCTCCCTGTTCTTAGCTGTATACTTTAGTTCTGTTATCAATTTGCTAGTTTTAACTTTTTCTTGTTCTTTTGTTTGTTTCCTCTATATCCTACATATAAGTGAAACCATCAGGTATTTATCTTTTTCTTTCTGGCTTATTTCTTCTAGCATGATTCTTTCTAGCTCCCTCCATGTTGCCATAAATTGGCATCAGTTTGTCTTTTTTGCTGGCTGAATAATATTCCGTTGTATAAATATACTACAATTTTTTTTATCCATTCATCTGTTTGGGGGCATTTGCATTGTTTCCATACCCTGGATACAGGCTGCAGCAAAAACAGGAGTACAGGTTTCCTTCTGAATTAATGTTTTTGTTTTCTTTGGGTAGATTTCCAGAGTAGAATTGCTGGCTCAAATGGTAGTTCCATTTTCAGTAATTTGAGAGTCCTCCACACAGCTTTTTCTGTAGTGGCTGGACCAGTTTGCATTCCCACCAGCACTGTGAAAGTGTTCTTTTTTCTCAAACATTCTCACCAGCACTTGTTGCCACCCCCCCTTTTAAAAAAAATATGGACCATTCTTATCTATGTGAGGTGGTGTCTCATTGTGGTTTTGATTTGTATTTCCCTGATTATAAGTGATGTTCTATTCAAGAGTTTTTGAGATTTAGATAGTGTTTTGTTAATCTGTTTTTAATTACACAAATAACACATGGAATATTAATATTGTAACATTATCTATAATGAACACATTATAGATAAATGTTTCTTTTGATACTCTCTTCCCCAAATCTCCGTTCTCTCTATCACCACACCTCCCAAATAAAATTACTTCTTTTTTAGTTTGATATACAAAGTTCCAAACCTTTTCCTTACAGATTGTAATACACACATACACACTGGATGTGTAAATGGATAAAATATATAACACTTTTTTAGTTGTTGGTTTTTTATAAAGAGTATTATAGCATATTTTTCATTCTTAAATGAGCTTCTCCCCGACCCCTCACCACCCATTATTTAATGAGTGTGTTGCCACATACATTCAGCAATATGTTTTAGAACTTTGTCTGAAATCCTAACTGCTCTAACTTATGTGCCAGGATATTCCATAGTACACTTTTAGCCATAGTTCCATTGATAGACATTAAATTGGTTTCTGGTTTTGTCCCTTTTCATCATTAATAACTTTGTTAAAAGCCGGCTGTGTTGGCACGCGCCTGTAATCCAAGTGCTGGGAGATAAGAGGCCTGGGATTGCTTGAGTTTGCGGGTTCAGGGCTACTCTGGGCAACATAGCACGATCTGGTCTCGAAAAAGCAGCCGGTGCAGTGGCGGGCACCTGTAATCCCAGTTACCTGGGAGACTGAGGCTGGAGATTGCTTAAGTCCACGGGATCAGGACTACGACAACAAAGTGAGACCTAGTCTCTTAAAATAAAAATTGTTAGAGAAAACAAATTCATACATATCTACCTGTGGACAAATGTGATTTCCACCTTACCTGCCAAAGTTAAGGATCAAGAAGTAGAAATTATTAGAAATATAGAAAGTAGAAATTATTCATAAATTTTATTTTAATAGAAGTAACCAAATTTCCCCCCAACATGACTTTCAGTGAGCAACTCCAACTAGTATTTCTTTTTGTTGAATTTTGGGCAGGCTAGCGCTGGACTCCAAACAAAGCAAGAACAAAAGGAATATGAACCTCTGTCTTTGCCCTCTAGGAAGACTGGAGACTCACCAGTTTGCCCACATTTATCATTTGGTGAAAGAAATTCAGAAAGGCTAAACCAGAAATTAAGAAAGGCTTATAGAGGATGGGTAGATAAGAATGGGATAGAAGGAGGGAAAAGGGACAGGGTAGTAGGAATGAAGTGTTTACAATACTTCTCTGACTATACCTATAACCTCTTATATAGCTGACACTCTTGTAAGCAAAATAATGACTCATGTACTACCCAAACAAGTAAGACATTCAAATTAGTCAAGATGAGATCAGAGTCCAAAACAATACCAATGAGAAGCAATGTAAGTGTATGGAAGGCATAGAGAAGAAATGAACTATCCTTAAGTGACTCTGAAAAACTATCCTAAGTGACTCTGGATATTAAAGACTAACTATGGAAAGAACTATACACAAATATCTTCTATTAACTAATAAACTGCATCTCTTTCTGGTCTTTTAGGGAAATGAGTTAACAATTCTGACACAATTTTATGTGCAGATTAGCTATGTCCAGATAGGAGACAGAAAACATGTAGCTTAACATAAAGAATTATTAACTATAATGACTGACTGGATAAATGAGGAGTTGACTAGTAAGAAGTAGAAATTTAAAGAAAACAGAAACAATATCTAGAAGGAGCAGCTAATGCTTAGAATTGAGAGAGGAACAAGAAATATCCTCCCTCCTCCAAGCAGAGGTCACATCCTGTTGGCAAGGACACAGCCATGGTCACTGATGGCAGAGAAGTCACCATGGTACCATATCATTAGAAACCCACCCTTTGGGGTCAGGAATACTGTTCATGGAGGCACTCTGGTATGAAACTGCCCCAAATGGGTGTCAGGGGAATCTGCTGGGCATTGAAGCTACTGGATGTTGTGTACTTCAGGAATAGACTATTGGAATCTGATATTGAGTAGCTGTCTACACTGTAGGATCTGGGAGCTGGAACCGGCACTTACAGGAGCCTGCCAGAACAACATGCAGATCTTCATCCTGCCCCTGCAACGTCTCTCCACCGCCCTCTATTGACCAAATTCAACATGGTGTCTCTGACAAAGGAAAATATTTAAATAGACCAACTCCATTTTTACATATCAGGTAATGAAGAATGAATTTAAATATTGATAAATGGCAGAATCCACTCCTCTGTTCAACTTCCATATGTTTCCTTTTACACACATTTGAACGCTCATATACAACAAAGCATCCCTATAAATTACACCTTACCAGCTAGAGTTTTTTTATCTTAGCAATGAAGAAGCTGTGCTTGCCCCAAAATAAAGAGACACAGAGTTCCACCAGATATTGTATCCATCACAGTTTATGTTAATTCTTTAATTTCAGCAACTTGTATATAGATTAAAGTAAGAAGGAAATGGTTAGTGTACATAAATAATCACATGTATATAGTAGGCAAACCAAAACAAATTTTCTATACTTGGCTATAAAGCTGTAATTCATATCTATGACTTTCTTCTTCACTACCCATTCAGTATTTCCCTTGTTATTATGCAGAATCTCATCTGGTTGACAACTTAATGCAATGTGGAATTTTTGATTGCTTTCTGGGTCAGGAGAAAGACATTAGTAGATTACAGATATTTGATTAGGACACTTAACCTCCGTGACGTTCATTTCAAAAAAGCCTATTATTTCAATCTACTCTTGAGTAAACTATTGACAAATTCCAGTTCAGGAGCAGCCTACAAAATACAGGATCAGTACTCCTTCAACTGCCAAGGCCATCAAAATAAAGGAAATTGGAGAAACTGTCACAGTCAGGAGGACATAAAAGGAAAATGTAACGTGATATTTTGGATGGGATCCTAGAACAGGAAAGTGACATTAGATAAAAATGAAAGAAATCTGAATAAAGTATGGACTTTAATAATAATACATCACTACTGTTTCCATTTATTATGGCAAAAGTACCATAATAGTTGTTAATAGTAATAGTAAAATAAAAAATAAAAACAATAAGATGTTAATAAAAGGGAGCAACTAGGCATCAGGCATATGGGAATTCACTGTATTGCATTCTCATTTTTTCTGTAAATCTAAAATTTAGCCATTTTAAAAATCAATTAATTAATTTAGCAATTTTAAAAATATTTAATTAATTACTTTTCTAAATTTAGCAATTTTTAAAAAGATTTAATTAATTAATTTTCTTGCAACATTGTTCATTTTTGTACCCTATTTGGTGTCTCTCCTCAGGTGTAGTCTCCATGATTCTCCCACCACCAAACCCCCCCACTACCTTGTAACTTTGTCCCTCGTGCTCTTCCCTTCCCAATCTTGACCTTTGCAAGTTTTGTCCTTTCAGCAACTTGGCTTTTTAAGGGACGTTAGTAAGAAAGGTGGTAAAATTCCAATAACATCTGTAGAATGACTCACTCATATTATATTAATATTATCTCTGGTTTTGATAATTGTGCCATGGTTAAACAAGAAGTTAACATCAGTACTCTTAAAACTATTTTTGCAACTTCTCTGTAAGTTTAAAATAATTTCTTAAAAACATTTTTTTAATGACTTTGAGATGTTGCCAGTTCTTTTTTAAAAGGAATTCGATCTGCGGCCTTGCACATTCTTTTCAGCATTGGCCTTGTGAAGATACACACATACTTTTAAAGGTATAAACGATGTCAAGAGTAGCCAATGTACATATGGCCCAATTTTATGGAAAGCAGTTTGGAAGTCATGAACAAAGCTGGAAGCACAACCGAGGCTGTAAATGAGACTGCTTGAAGAGTCCCAGGGAAACACTGTGAGACATTACATAATGGCAGTCAGCAGGGAAGGAAGAATTTATTTTAGGTTTCCAGTTTAAATATATATATTTATGGGTACCGGGAAGGCCAGTGGAAGTCTGTCTGACCTCTCCAGAGAGGGAGGGTGAACCATAATTCCCCACACTCCCCTTCCCCTCCCCTCTGCCCCAGTCTCTGTGGCTGGGGGTTCCACCTGTAAGGCACACTGCAAACCTGCTGCTTCAACCAATCCTCAGGGCCTGGGTGGGGAGGGGGGAGGCGAGTGTGGGTCTCTTGGGGTGCTCTGGGTGTGTTTTTTTGTTGCTGGGATTGAAACTGACTTCTCTTGCTCAAGAACTTGGCTCAGTGCCTTGCTCTGTTGCTGTTTGTGCAACCTCTCCCTCCCTTGCTCCACTTCTAGTGAAATTTAGCTTTAGTTCCCTGATGCTGGGAAAGAGACCAGAGTCAGAGTGCACTGCATTTTTTTCACTACAGAGGGGGTACTGATTGGACTTTCTGGGCAGGAGAGGGCATGGCCTAGAAGATTCTGACTACAATCTTTTTTTTTTTTTTTGAGACTAGGTCTCTCTGTTTTTGCCCATGGAACCGCAGGCTCACGTTGTCCGGGGTACCACAGACTCAAGCAATCCCCAGCCTTAGCTTCCAATGTAGCTGGGATTACAGACATGTGCCACCATGCCCAGCTATTTTTTGGAACTAGGTCTCACTGTGTTACCCCGAGTGGAACTCGAATCTTGGTCCCTAGCCCCAGCCGCTTCATAGGCTGAAGCTTACAGGTATGAGCCACCGTGCCCAGCACCATCTGCTACAATCTAGGAGTGCAAGTTGCTCAACTGTGAAGATTTCCCCCAACTGATGTTAACTCCAAAGTGGAAAAGATGCTTCCTCTGGCTGTAAAATGAGTGTGGAGTCCTCGTCTGTCCTATATCCCCGAGGTGGTAGGCTCCCTGTGTACCCTGAGGTAGTACCTGCTAAAATGTAAACTGGCTGAACAAACAGTTTGAAACCTTTTCTCTGAGACTCCTGTATGTTTATTTTAGTTGTCAGCTTTGGCTGGACTCAGAGATGCCTGGAAAACTGGTAAAACCTTACTGCTAGGTGTGTCTCTAAGTTCCTTTCTGGAAGAGATTAGCAATTGAACTGATAATCTGTGTAAAGCTAATGACTCCTCCAGGGAGATGAGAACCATCCAGTCCTTGAAGATCCAAATAGAACAAAACAGATGAGGAAGAGTGAATTTTCTCTCCTTGTTTCAGCTTTTCCTATACTTGGACTTATGGCATCAGCTTTCAGTTCTCAGACCTTGGACTTGGATTGAATTAAATGGCTGGTTTTCCTGGTTCCCCCACTTGCAGACAGCAGATTGTGGGGCTTCTCATTTTTCATAACCACATGAACCAATTCCTATAATAAATCTCTTAAGTACATATATCTCTTTATATGCTATTAGCTAATTTCTCTGAAGAACTCTGACTAATTCAGTTTCCACTTGTTTCTCTTCCTGTCCTTGTGAACCCTCCTTTAGTGGTTCATTTTCTCCAACTTCTTTTTATACCCCAACCTTTGGAACACAAAGTATGTCAGGGAAAGAATTGGGCTTATGATGCTGCACAGTCTCCAAACAACTGTCCATCATTTGGGTAAACTAGGTAACCTCTCTAAACCTCAGATTCTTCATCTGTTAAGATAGTCTCAGTGGCTGGGCACGGTGGTTTGTGCCTGTAAGCTTCAGCCTATGAAGTGGCTGGGGCGAGGGAGAGCGGGTTCGAGTCCCACCTGGGGCCCGTAGTGAGACCTAGTTCCAAAAAAATAGCTGGGTGTGGTGGCGCACGCCTGTAATCCCAGCTACCTGAGAAGCTAATGCTGGGGATTTCTTGAATCTGTGGTACCCCGGGCAATGACAGCCTGTGGTTCCATGGACAAAAACAGGGAGACCTAGTCTCAAAAAAAAAAAGGAAAGTCTCAGTGACCGACTACTTGGCTTCATGGCCCAGAGAGTGAATGCCTGAGGGCAGGGACCTCATAACCTTGAGAAAGTTATTTTCTTTCTTTCTGTCTGTCTTTCTTTCTTTTTGAGACTAGGTCCCACCTTGTTGTCCAGGAACCGCAGACTCACGTTGCCCAGGTACCATGCACTCAAGCAATCCCCAACCTCAGCTTCCCAGATAACTGGGATTACAGTCACGCACCACCACACCCAGCTATTATTTGAGTCTAGGTCTCACTATGTTACACACCAGGTGGGTCTCCAACCCTTGGACTCAAGCAATTCCTAGTCTCAGCCTTGCTTAGTAGGCTGCAATTAAAGGCACATGCCACCATGCCTGGGAGGAAGTTATTTTCTAGTGCCTTGCTCACACAGTGACCAGCATACAGTAGGCATTCAATAAATTCTCGCTAAACCAATAGCTAAGGATAAAAATACTGGTGATTCTGATTATGCATTTCAACTCAGGATAGTGCTTTGTCCTTGTTTTCAAGGGAAATGCCAAACAACAACAACAAATCAAGTAATAGAGAGTTAAAAATTATAGGTGTGATCGTTTAAGAAATAAAGTGGCTCAGACTTGGCAAGTTTGCTTCATGGCTCAATGGGGCCTTTTTCCTCTTGACATATGTTACCTACCTGGGATCTTTGCGGATGCTAATTATCCATTTTGAATCCTAACCTGCTGACATGGTGTGTTCATTTCCTTAATACTGATTTTTAGGGCTGGGCATGGTGGCACATGCCTGTAAGTGGCAACAGGCAAAAATAGTGAGAACTAGTCTCCAAAAAAAAAAAAGCAAAATTACCAGGCACAGTGGCATGCACCTTTAATCTCAGCCTTGGGAGGTGGAGGCTAGGAATCGCTTGAGTCCACAGGTTCAAGACTACCCCAGGCAACATAGCGAGACCTAGTCTCAAAAAATAGTTGGGCATGGTGGTGCATACCTGTAATCCCAGCTACCTGGGAGGCTGAGGTTGGGGATCACTTGAGTGTGGAATCGGGAGTACCCTACTACCCTGGGCAACAAAAGGAGATGTAGTCTCAAAAAAAAAAAAAAAAGGAAATACTTTCACCAATCACTATTTGCCTTGAAGTTAAGTAGTGTCCTGATACTAACTAAAATTATATTTTATTAGTCAGGATCCCAGCAAACTCTCAAGGGAAGTTTGAGGAGAATTCTATGAAAGATACTGTGTGGACAGTGAAAAATTACAAGAGTGTGTTACTAGCATGTGGGGTCCATTACTCTCTATCTTTCCCCCCAGGAAAAGAGGCAGTTGTCAGAATCTGAAGAGAACTAAACAGGGAGGAGGCCTGCTAACAGGAAGTCATAGATGCAACTTCCCCACAGCAAAGGTAATAGTGGGGTAACCAGCATAAATACCTTTACTCTCTTCCTTTCCCCAACTGCCAGCATATGTCCCATAGTGACCCCGTCCACTCAGGGTGGTCTGCACATAGCAGCATGGTTCTAGAAGGACTGAGGGAAGACTCCATCCAGCATGACCCTTACTAGGTGGATGGAGGAAAGGAATTCAAAGACAGCACAATTACCCTGTTGTAAAAAGCAGGAAACTGGGAGCCAGTATTAAACTGGTCAGTCAAGAATAGCAAGATCAGGCAGGTGCAGTGGTGCACACATGTTATTCCAGGTACTTGGGAGGCTGAGCTAGGAATCAATTGTGTCCACAGGTTCGAGACTACC
>PVHY01027518.1:0-16143 GCA_004024945.1 Uropsilus gracilis
TAAATAGTGCTGCGGTAAACATTCGGGCACAGGTGTCCCTTTGTACCCACATTGAGGTCTCTTTTGGGTAGATTCCCAAGAGAGCAATTGCTGGGTCAAATGGTAGATCCATTTTCATTAATTTGAGGGTCCTCCACACAGCTTTCCATAGAGGTTGGACCAGTTTACACTCCCACCAGCAATGTAAGAGTGTTCCTTTTTCTCCACATCCTCGCCAGCACTTGTTGCCTGTTCTTTGGATGTGGGCCATTCTTACTGGTGTAATGTGGTATCTCATTGTGGGTTTGATTTGCGTTTCCCTTATTGCTAGTGATAGTGAGCAATTTTTCATGTGTCTGTTGGTCATTTGTATTTCCTCCTTGGAGAAGTGTCTTGCTTGTCTTTGTTGATAAAATGGGTTTCCTATAAATCTTTTTGTTTCTATTTTATCTTGATATTTAAAGTGTGTTTCTCTTAGAAGGCATATTATTTGGTCTTTATCTTTTAATCCCAATGGACAATCTCTGCCCTTTAATTAATTCAGTTACAGTTAATGCAATTTTTGCCATGTAGTTTTTGGTATGGTTCATCATCAATTTGCTATTTGCTTTCTGTTAGAATGAGCAGACAAGAAAATTAAAACACTATAATTACATCCCATATATTCCAAACATCAGAATCAGATTTGGATATGTCAGGAATATAGAATTATGATACCAAGAATTAAAAATAACTATGATTAAAATGCCAAGAGCTTTAAAAGATAAAATAGATAGCATGAAAGAATAGGACAGTGTAAGGGGATGAACATTCTAAAAATTAACCCAAAAGAAATGTTAGAGATTAAAAAAAGCAAAACAAAATACTTCTCATCCTAAACCATGCAAGAAACGAGAATAGAGTGAAATATTAAAAGTGTTTTTTTTTTTTTTTTTTTTTTTTTTTTTTTTTTTTTTTTTTTTTTTTTTTTTTTTTTTTTTTTTTTTTTTTGAGACTAGGTCTCGCTATTTTGCCTGGGGTACCACAGACTCAAGCCATCCCCAGTCGCAGCCTCCCAGGTAGCTGGGATTACAGGCGCACCACCACGCCCAGCTATTTTTGAGACTAGGTCTCACTATGTTGCCCCGGGTGGGTCTCGAACTCATGGACTCAAGTGATTCCTAGTCTCAGCCTCCTTTCCTAGGCTGGGATTAAAGGCGCACGCCATCACGCCCAGCCCTGAAATATTAAAAGTATTGACTGAAAAAAGAAAACTGCCAATCTAAAATTCTGTACATGATGAAATTATCCTTCAAAGGTGAAGGAGAAACAAAGATTTTTTTCAAACAAACAAAAAACCGAAGAAATTTGTTACCAATTCACTTGCCTTGCAAGAAATGTTACAAGAAGGCCTGTACCTGCATTAGGACCCAAAGAGAGCATGGTCACAACCACAAGAGACAAACTGAGAACAACTAGTGATGACCTGTCACAGAGTTACACCTACAACATTTCCAGGGCCTGAGGAACCAAATACCTGTTCCAGAGATGCGTTCACAGTGAGCAGGTTACCCTCCTTTACCAATGGGGGAGGAAAGTCACACAGATGTGGCTGCAGCCCCATGGCAGAATTAGCAGCCACGGGAGACAAGAGAGGAGACGAGCTGGACCAACTACCTGCTGGGCTCTGTCCCCACAAGGGATCTTCTCTACTACCAGTGGCTGGGAGTTGGGTTCCCAATGCCAGATGCCAGAACTATAAAGCTCAGAAGCAGCATGATGAGATGGACATTGGAATGAAGGAGACAGCCAGAATGAATGAGGAGGCATGGATGCTGGTGATCACATGGATCTGGAGTCAGTCTCTACCATAGAAAGTACCACAATAAAACGCCACAATGGTGGCACATGCCTGTAAACGGCAGCCTAGGAAGCCGTGGTGGGGACTAGGGATCACAGTTTGAGTCCCGCTCGGGGCAGCATAGCAAAACCTAGTTCCAAAAAAATAGCTGGGTGTGGTGGCGCGCGCCTGTAATCCCAGCTACCTGGGAAGCTGAGGCTGGGGTTGCTTGAGTCCGTGGTACCCCTGTGGTTCCACGGGCAAAAATTGCGAGACCTAGTCTCAAAAAAAAAAAAAAAAAAAGCACCACAATAAAGGCTGGAGAACCACGCCATACATCCGCCCTGCAAGAGCTTCCTGATGTGCTCGAACTGGCTATCCGCCTCAAAGTTATTCCTGGAAATGTAAGCAGCCTGTTCTGCTATGTCCCAGGAGTGCAGGTCCTCACCCAGGAAAAGGACATTGCTCCAGAAAAGAAAAGGAAGAAACCAGTGGGCCTAGCACTGACCAATGACTTGCTGCAAAGGAGGAGTTGGAATGACCAGAAGGGGTATGGGGAGAAGGGGAAGGGTGTAGGTCATACCTAAGGGCATCAGTAACTATACACATATGATCAGTGCTGTATGAAAATAAAATCTTTTTTAAAAGGTCATTAGAAGGAAAATAATTAAATCAAGAACTAAATATATTTACATAAAGAAAGGAAGGGCATTGGAAAAGAATGAGTGTAAGTAAAATAAAATCTTTTCTTTTTAAATTCTGATGTACTGAATAGACAACTTGTTTAATAACGATGAAAGTGTATTCAGCCAGGTGTGGTGGTGTGCACCTTTAATCCCAGCCTAGAAAGGGAAACTGAGACTAGGAATCGGCTTGAGTTCATGGGTTCGAGACCTGTCCAGGGCAACATAGCAAGACCTAGTCTCAAAAAAATAGCTGGACGTGGTGGTTTGCACCTGTAATTCCAGCTACCTGGGAGGCTGAGGCTGGGGATCACTTGAGTTCGTGGTACCCCGAGCAACTTGAGTCTGCGGTTCACTGGGCAACATAGCAAGACCTAGTCTAAAAAAAAAGTGTATTCAGTTACATATGCTTATATAGATGTATGTTTATATATAAATGAATACTAGCAATGATCAAGGAATAGAGGGAAGGATTAGGATTATTTTATTAATATAAGGTACTCCTGCTACCTGATAAATAGTAAAATATTATCTGAAAGTGGATTAGGATTAGCTGTTTATATATTGTTAACTTTAGGGAAACCACTAACTACAATAAAAAAAGGTATAACTGATATTTAGTAATTCTTTCCTATGTATACTATATATAGATATATATATATGTTTTTCCCCTATCTATACATATCTAGAATAGACTTTCATTTTCAATTAGGAACAGCAAGAGATTAACAGCAACAACTAATAGTATAAAGAATAATTACAGTAATATTCTGTAATGAAAGTTAAAGGAATATTAGCTTTCTCTTTAAATATTGTATATAATATTAGAAAAAAGACTCTGAAATACGTATATTCATTAAAATAAATTAAATCAGTATTTAATGTTTTCAAATGAGAAAGCATCAGATCCAGATGTGTTTACTGGTGAGTCCTACCAAAGAGTTAAGAAATAAACTACACTAATTTTTTACAATCTCTTTCAAAAAACAGAAACAAAGGAAATACTCTACTTCCTAGCCCATTCTATAAGGCCAGCACTACCCTAATGCCAAAGCCAGACAATGGCATTACAGGAAAAGTAAACTGCAAGTCAGTTGTTCTCATGACCAGAGATAAAAAAACCTCAGTAAACTGTTAGCAAGTTGAAATGAGCAATGTATGAAAGATGCTGCATACCACTACCAAGAAAGTTTTATCCTCAGTGTGCAAAGCTGGTTTAACATTAAAAAAAAAATCAATTAATAGAATCTATCACACCATTAAGCTAAGGAAGAAAAAATTACAGGATCATATCAGTATATGCAAAAAAAAGCACTTGACAAAATACAATACTCAATCATGATTTAAAAATCAAAACCACTCGTGAAACAGGAACAGATAGCTACCAAAAAAACCTTATATCTAACATTGCACTTAATGGTGAGAAACTTGAGGCTTTTCCACTGACATCAGGAATAAGGCAAGGATGTTCTCTCTCACCACTGCTTTTGAACATTGTATTTAAGTCCTGGCTAATGCAATAAGAAAAGAAAACGAAATAAAAGTTATACAGATTGGAAAGGAATAAATAAAACTTCCTTTTTTCAAAGATGGTGTGATCTATGTAGAAAATTAAAACTAATTGATGAATAACTACTGTAATGAATTAATAAGTGGTTGTATCAAGTTTGGAGGATAAAAGATTAATACACAAAAACAATTGTTTCCCACATACTAGCATTGAACAAGGGAAGTTTTAAGTTAAAAACAATTCCATTTAATTTAGTAGACCTCCAAATGCAATATTTGGGTAGAAATTTAACAAAAATATGTATAAACATTCTAAAGCCAAAGTGGGAGGGCACTGTGGTGGGAACTGAGTACGGTGTGAGCTTGAAGAAGTAAGGGCTGAGGACATACTTTGCAGGATCTTGTCAGCTAATTAAAAGCCATATACTATGAATAAAAACAAATGTAAAAGTCACATTATTTCACACACACACATAGTTGCAGCTATCTGTCTATCATCTCTATAAAAATTTTGTAGGACACTTTTAAAGGACATCGTGGTTTTTTTCACTGCCTCTCATGTAGTGTTGTGTGGTAAATATTTTTAAAAACATGAAATTTATATGTTACTATAATGAGTTATCATATAATCTGACAGTATCACAAGTTGGTGAGAATGTGGAGCAATAGGAACTTGTACTTATTGTTGGTAAAGAGGTGTAAATTGGTATAATTCCTTAGGAGGACAGCACAGTAATATTTAGCAAAGTTGAAAATGGATGCTCAAGTCGGTGGTGTGTGCCTGTAAGCGACAGCTTATGGAGTCAAGGCTGGGACTGGGAATCGTGGTTCGAGACCCGCCTGGAGCAACATAGCGAGACCTAGTCCCCAAAAAATAGCTGGGCATGGTGGCGCATGCCTGTAATCCCAGCTACCTGGGAAGCTGAGGCTGGGGATGGCTTGAGTCTGTGGTACCACAGGCAACATGAGCCTGTGGTTCCATGGACAAAAATAGTGAGACCTAGTCTCCAAAAAAAGAAAAAGAAAAACAAAAGAAAATGGATGCTCAGCAATCTCTTCACTGGGTATATTCCTAGAGAAACAATTACCAATTACCCATGTGTACCAGATAGAAATAATAAGATTATAACAATATTATATTTATATATTATATATATTTATATATTATATATATTATAATCATAATATTGTTATAATCATAAATAATTGAAGCAATCTAGATATCAATCACCAAGAAAACATAAAAATGCAATTACTATGCCCATTGTACAAAGAAATGTTACTGAGTAGCAAAAACAAACCCCAAAAAGTTTAAATCTTGCAAACCTCATACAGATTCAGATTAATTAAACCTCATTTCAGATTAATACAAAATGGTTTCATTTATAAAATTAAAATATGTACAACTGTCCCTCAATAGTATAACATAAAAGAAAGATAGGGATAAATGATAGATAGATAGATAGATAGATAGATGATAGATGATAGATAGATGATAGATTGATAGATAGATGATAGGTAGATAGATGATAGATGATAGATAGATAGATGATAGATAGATAGATAGATGATAGATAGCTAGATAGATAGATAGATGATAGATAGATAGATAGATAGATAGATAGATAGATAGATAGATAGATAGATAGATGGATGGATGAGTGATGGGATTCTAAGATGGTCTTCATGATCCCCTTTTTCCCATATTATCCCCATACTATTTCCCCACATTATGTTACATTATATGGCAAAAGGGATTTTTGCAGATGTGTGTCAGTTACTAGTCAGCTGGTCTTAAAATGGGGCTATTACCTGGGTGATTCTAATTAAGAGAATAATATAAACCCTTTAAAAGTGGGACTTTTTCACCTGATTGCGAAAATGGAAACAACATTCTAGGTGTGAGAGGGAGCCCATGGGCAGTGAGTGACCTGTGGGTGGCCTCCAGAAACTGAGAACAGTGCCCAGCTGATAGCTTACTGGGAAACAAAAACCCAGCCCTGCAGCCACAAGGACTAGCCAAAGACCGCAATCAGAGTCTTCCCCAGACCTTCTACATAAGACTGCCCTTGATCTTGACCTTGTCAAGTGCTAAGCAGGAAACCTGAACAAGCCAGCCTGGTCTTCTGACCTATAAGAGAACTGAAAAATCCAGTGCATAAGCTTTGTTATAAATAGCAATAAAACATGTATTTGCTTAATCTAAGTATGTATGAAGAGAATATGGAAAGGATAAATACCAGTTTAGAATACGAGTTATTCTGCTGGGGGACTAGTAACAGGGAGGAGGAGAATACTACCTATATATTTAAATTTAAAAACCACCATAAGCCAGCTGCGGTGGTGTGTGGCTTTAATCCCAGCCTAGGAAGGGAGGCTGAGACTGGGAATCGCTTGAGTTAGCGGGTTCGAGACCCGCCCCGGGCTCAAAAAATAGCTGGGCTTGGTGGTGTGTACCTGTTATCCCAGCTACCTGGGAGGCTGAGGCTGGGGATCGCTTGAGTCTGGGGTACCCTGGGCAACGAGAGTCTGCTGTTCCTGGGCAACATAGCGAGACCTAGCCTTAAAAAATAAACAAACAAATAAAAACCACCATTAGGTGGTGCATATATCGTTATTTTTTAACATCTGACTCTCAGAGGCAACCAGGAAACAGTGGAGATGTCAAACTTTGACAGGTCCTTTGGGATTGAGCAATGAGTTCCTCCAAAGGACGGTGTTAGTAGAGACATCTCATTTTCTGAAAATACTATGTAATCTCTGGGAGGAGGGTGGAGTCCCCATAAAGACTAAGAATGAATTTCCCTCCACCCCCGTAGGAAGATATTAGAATAGACGAGAATTTGGAGTTATTTAACCCTGCTCCCAAAAACTGTAAGCAAAGTTTTTTGCAAAGTCTAATTTGTATCAGGGAATGAAAGAATGAGTGAACGAATGGAAAGATGAGTTACGAATGGATGTCCAAGCTTCCACAGAATCGCCATCAATATTGTGTACCTGGCTCACAGCGTAGGACAGGAAAATATTGTCTTCTTGTGAGACAGTTCACCAACTACTTGAATGTAGCCAGCCTTGGAGTTGTTTTTTTGGTTTTTTTGTTAAAGACATATGAACCATATTGTCACAAAAAATGTGTTCAACGGGAATCCCCGCCACTCCCCAGAGAGCTTCCCGGAGACAACCAGACAGTCCCGGAGCCTTGCACAAGCATCCTGGTACAAGTGAAAGCTCAAACCTCCCCCCGCCCCCCACCGCTGCTGCCCCCAGAGATGCTGTGCTAATGGCTCTGATGACAACAAATGGTTTTGTGTGGCCACAGCTGCCTCCTACACTGATTGGGGGCTAACTCCATTCAGAAGCATGATGGAGGATGAAGCATCAAATTTCTTATCTGAGCAGGAAGCTGATACCTAAGGAATGCAAAGTGGCAGCAGCTCAGGAAGACTTGACAATGACCCAAGCTTTAGGGAAGTGACTTTCCTGTTCCAGGGTTTCTACTTTGAGGAAGGACCCCTGGTTCCTGGTGAAACGCGCCCATCACCAGCTATGGTTTGGACGGGAAGGTCTGAAGAATCTGGCAGGAAACAGATCGCAGGGTAAAAACTCTGGTTGTGATCAGTAGTGTCTCTTCCAGATTCGGTCCTTTGCAGAAACTGGGTGTAAGAGGCAACCCTTTCAGCCATTTACACCAAACTTGTATGCCTCCGAAACTACCAATAATTTTGGGAAGAAAAATTTCCAGGCAGGAAATTTTAGTTAGGGCTTTTTTTTTTTCTTTTGCTTACAAACACTAGATTTACAACTCCGTGTGGGAAGAGGAGTTTTTGACTCAGAACAGCATCATAGGCCGGGTACGGTGGCTCGTGCCTGTAAGCTTCAGCCTAGGAAGCGGCCGGGGCTAGGGATCGCTGTTCGAGTCCCGCCTGGGGCCCGTAGCGAGACCGAGTTCCAAAAAAATAGCTGGGCGTGGTGGCGCGCGCCTGTCATCCCAGCTACCTGGGAGGCTGAGGCTGGGGATGGCTTGAGTACCCCGGGCAACGAGAGTTTGCGGTTCCACGGGCAAAAAAAGCGAGACCTGTTCTCAAAAAAACATAAAACAAAACTGGGAGGTACTTCCTGTTGCCACAACTTGGAGTAGGACAGGGAAGGCCGTGGACAAAACAACAGAACAGCATCATGCTCAGCTGGAACCTCCGGCTAAATTCACATCAGGAACCAAAGCCTCCATCGTTGTGTCTGTTTTCCTGTGTTTTGGTTCAGATGACCTCTTTCCTTGTGGGGGCAGGAGAGACCCAGGGCCTTCAGCCTGCCAGCTTAGCATCATCAAATGAAGAAAAGCAGGACCGGGTGTGGTGGTGTGAGCCTGTAATCCAAGTGCTGGGAGGCAAGAGGCCAGGGGTTGCTTGAGTTCACAGGTTCGACACTACCCCAGGCAACATAGCGAGACCTGGTCTCAAAACAGCAGCCGGGCGCCGTGCCAGGTACCTGTAATCCCAGCACTGGGGGGCTGAGGCTGGGGATCACTTGAGTCCCCGGGATTGGGACTACTCTGGGGCATCTCATTCCTAAAAGTTCCAGCAAAACTCCAAGAAGCAAGTCTCACTGGAGACTATTTCGGATCAACAGCCCACCCGGATCTGTTGTGGCTAAGATGGTCAGCTCTGTGTCTTGAATCGCCTGGAAGGCCCAGGAAGGGGCTAGCCCCATGGACGGAGAGTGTGGCGAAGGGTCGTGGTTTTCCAAAGGGAGAGGAAGGTATTCTCCCAGGAGGCCAGGTGTGCATCGGGAGAACAGGACACAGACATCTTCCAGAGCTTTTCCTTGCTCAATCTTTCTTACAACGACGTCATCTTCAGCACATCCGAGGACATGATGGACCTGTAGGTATGAGGGGGAGCCCAGAAGTTGTCTTTGGTAACTCCACCTCCACCACTTAGGCAGAGAAGTTCAGGGATGACTAAGCTAGAGGCCCATGCTGGTCTCTCCTCCCTGCCAGGGTTCTAGCCTATAAATTGCACTTTCTTTTGGTAGATCTGCCATAACCATTATTCTCATTCTCCTCTTCTAAGCTATGGAAACAGAATCACATCCAGTCTCTTGCTAATATGCACCGAGTTAAGTAGTAATTGCAGCCAGCGGGCCCCAAATGGAACCATCTAGAATAGCAAAAGTATCGCATGCATTGGTTTGACAGTTCAAGAGAAATGGCTGATCAATCTCAACTGAGAAACAAATACAATTAGGAATGCCCTTTCACTCAGAGCAGGTCAAGAGAAAGGCTTTTCTGTATGCTTTGAGATCAGGGAGAGGAGATGGTAAATGATTGAACTTATTTCAAAGCCTGTTCCCACCTACCCTCAGTCCTGGACAAACAGCAGACAAACAGAAGTGGCTCCTCTCCGACTAAGCTCTTGGAGCCCGAGCGGCCCACCAGCTCTTCGCATGGCTGTTACTCATTAACCCTCAAGCTCAGCGGGCAGGAATCTGTCCCTGCAAACGGGGCTGCCGTGCCCTGCCTCTGCCCTGGGAGGTACTTCCTGTTGCCACAGCTTGGGGTAGGACAGGGAAGGCCGTGGACAGAAGGGGACACAGCAGCAGGCGGAGGAACGGAACCACGCTTAAAAAATTGATTGGGGCCAGGCGCAGCGCGCGTGCCTGTAAGCGGCAGCCTATGGAGCCGCAGCCGGAGCCGGGGATCGCGGTTCGAGTCCCGTCGGTGGCACGTAGCGAGACCTAGTTCCAAAAAATAGCTGGGCGTGGTGGCACGCTCCTGTAATCCCAGCTACCGGGGAGGCTGAGGCTGCGGTTCCACGGGCAAAAATAACGAGACCTAGTCTCAAAAAAAAAAAAAAATTGATTTGAAGCCGGGCACCGTGGTGCGTGCCTTTAAGCGCAGCCGCGGCTGAGACTAGGAATCGCTTGAGTCCGAGAGTTTGAGACCCGCCCGGGGCAACATAGCGAGACCGAGTCTTAAAAAACATCTGGGCGTGGTGGCGCGCGCCTGTCATCCCAGCTACCTGGGAGGCTGAGGCTCGCTTGAGTCCGTGGCAGCCCAGGCAACAAGAGTCTGCAGCTCCCCGGGGAAAAGAGCGAGACCTGGTCTCAAAAGCAAAAACAAAAGAAAACACAGTGATTTGAATTCTCTGCCTGGAGGTTGCTTGGCCATGAGAGTTCGGGCCCAGCTGGAGACGGGTCACCTGCGGTGGTGGGATGAGGAGGGGGACGGGCAGGATTAGCCAAAGCACACAGTCCCCTCCTCTCCAACTGATCACAGGACATTGATCAACTCACCGTTCATGATTTTTATACCTCTGCCAACTCTGTAGTCTGTCCCTTGAGCAGGGCCCACCTCCCACCTTGCTGCGCTCCTAGAATGGCACCGTGCAGGCCACAGCTTCCCAAATAGGATCTGCTATGATTTTGTCATGTCGCAGGACAGTTTCTCAGGCCTCCACGCCAGCGCCCACCCTACTGGGAGTGTCCGCAGCCCTGGAGAGACAGCAGAGGATGGGATGAGCAGTGCGAGGAGCACGGCCTCTGGAAAGCACCGGAATGCAGGGTCAGGGAGGGGCTGGCACCAGGAGGCATGGATGCAGAGGTTCCCTGGACGAAGGAGGCCCCAGTGAATCGAAGCCAGCTCTTGCAGAGGCAAAGCCACCGAGAGGCTGCGAGGTCTCGGTGACCACAAACAAATCCAACAAGCCCGCCTCCCACCCCAGAGCAGGCGCAGTAGCAGGGGCTGCCCGCATGATAACCTAGAAGAAAGGGCAGCTGCACACTCGGGTCTCAAAAGGCAAACCAAAGGTACCCAAACCTTTGGTTTTGGGTTGCCGGGACAGATGAGCGCGGGTCTCGGGGCACAGGAGCAAAGGTTGTGCATGGATTCAGAGTACACCTGAGCTACGGCTCTGGTCCCAGGATCCTCCGAGAGCAGACGTCTCAGACCTCACTGGGTCTGGGTCCTAGCAGAGGGAATTTCCCACCCCAGGGCTCGGGTGGGAAGGAAGGACACGGTGGATCTGTGCTCTCCGGGTGGACCTTAGGCAGAGGAGGAAGGGCCAGGGAAAGGCACACGGCCCTAATGAAGACCCAGCCACAGAAGCAGCTTCCCTGCAGCCACCTGCCTGGTTGAGATGGAAACGCTGATTCCAACTCCAGCCCCCAGACAGGCTAAGAATATCCCAGAAAAGCAACAGCCACCACCCCCGCCCTTCTTGATCTGCTCCTACATCTGGAGTGCCGTGCTGGGTGCCAGCAGGGGCAGGGAGGATGCAACAGCGTGGGGGTGACACTTGGGGTGGGGCAGAGCGAAAGGGCCTTGATGGAGGCAGGAGAAGGTGACCGAGAAATGAAGCTAACGGGGAGCGCAGGAAGGACTGGGCAAAGACCTGCTTGAGAAGGCAACAAAGGGAGGTGGAGGCAGGAGCCAGAGAGGAGGGGAGGGAGGACCCAGGGGTGCGGATGAGGGAGGACGGGCATCAGTGACCCAGATGGGGAACCAAGACTTAATCAAGGACGGAAACAGAGTGTGCGGCAGGGGAAAGGCACCCCCGGCTCACTCCTGTCCTCCCCTGGCCCTTCATGAGGCCCTCTAGCATCCAGCATTCTCTCCCTGCCCGGGACACGACTCCTTCCTCTGTGCTGCCAACTCTAAACCTCGTTGCAGCACATTTGGGGGCTCCTCCAGCTAGTCTACCCAACAAGGGTTCCGCTGGCATAGAAAAACCATGAGCAAGCCGGGCACGGTGGCGCATGCCTGTAAGTGACAGCCTGTGGAGCACAGCTGAGACTGGGGATCGCGGTTCGAGTCCTGCCCAGGGCAACGTAACAAGACCTAGTCCCCAAAAAATAGCTGGGCGTGGTGGCACATGCCTGTAATCCCAGCTACCTGGGAAGCTGAGGCTGGGGATGGCTTGAGTCTGTGGTACCCCGGGCAACGGGAGCCTGCGGTTCCACGGGCGAAAACAGCGAACCCTGGTCTCCAAAAAGAAAAGAAAAACCATGAGAATGTGGGGTCTCCCTCCCAGCAACTAGTCGCACCTCCAGGGTAGGCCCATCTCTGCTCTTTCCCTTGCCCCGCTCGGCTGCCTGAGGAGGGGCTCTTCTTCCAGAGTCACCCTAAGGCCGTAGGCCTGCTCACCCCTGCTCCCCTAGGATAGGCCCTCAGGAGAGAGAGGGAGTCCTGGGCAGTGCACTTCCTCCCTTTCACATGCCTCAAAAACTGAGACCATGGGATGCAGGCACTGGGTCAGAGAAGGAGCAGGTGGACCAAAGACCCAGATAGCCAAGCTCAGTCTCCATCCTGGTTGTTTTGAGAACCTCAACTGTCACCAGCCTCCTTGCAGATACTCCTCGGAAACAGGTGCAACGACCTTGGGTTTGGGCATCTATGACCTTGGCGTTTACAGGAGAGACCCTGGACCTCACTGATCTTGGCCTTCAGTCCTTTGTCTCACTATCTTTGCCGGGAGGAGGGGTTTCCTGACGCTTGATGGGATCTGGGGAGATCTGTGTGGCTGAGGGCCTGAGCTCGCCCCTCTCTCCTTTCCCGGGCTGAAGTACAGAAGGAAAGGCCTCACTTGGATGCTGTGTACACAGACCGGGGTCCATCAAGCAGAAACAGGTGAGGGACCACCAGACAGGTTGGAGTTAGAGACTGAACCAGATTCAGAGGACATATTTTATTTAGAATCAGAACTGGGAAGAGGATTTGGGAATTTTTTTTTTTTTTTTTTTTTTTTGAGACCAGGTCTCGCTATTTTTGCCCATGGAACCGCAGGCTCCTGTTGCCCTGGGTACCACGGACTCAAGCCATCCCCAGCCTCAGCTTCCCAGGTAGCTGGGATGACAGGCGCGCGCCACCACGCCCAGCTATTTTTTGGGACTAGGTCTCACTGTGTTGCCCGGGGTGGGACTCGAACCGCGATCCCCAGCCCCCGCCGCGACTCCATAAGCTGTCGCTTACAAGCGCGCACCACCGTGCCCGGCTTGGGAATCATTTTTAAGTCCAAGTCCAAAGACGTTAACCTAGTCCTCTGTCTGGAAATAAAGTGGAAAGTGTAGAGAAGCCCTGCCTTTTAGCATGAAGAGCCTGAGAGGACTTTCCCGGTTAGCGTCTCAGCCTTGAACTAAATGCCTGGCGATGGCTCCTCAGAGGAGATACAAATGGCCAGAGGGCAGAGGGACTCATCTTCCCAGGGTGGCCAGTGAAGTCCCAGTGCTAAGGTGAAACTAGCGTGATCCTCACCCACAAAGCTGTGCTCCTACCCAGACTAAAACCTTCTTAGTGTCGTTTAAGAGCCAGTTCTAAACCAACTGCTACAAGTTCTTCCCTTAAAGGCCCTTTAGGAATAACTTCTGCCAGGTGTGGTGGTGTGCGCCTGTTGTCCAAGCGCTGGGAGGCAAGAGGCTTGGGATCCCTTGAGTTCGTGGGTTCGAGACTAGCCCAGGCAACACAGCGAGACCTGGTCTTGAAAAAGCAACCGGGGTCACCGTGGTGGGTGCCTGTAATCCCAGCTACCTGAGAGGCTGAGGCTGGGGATTGCTTGAGTCCGTGGTACCCCGGGCAACAGGAGCCTGCGGTACCCTGGGCAACATAGCAAGACCTAGTCTCCAGAGGGGGGGAAAAAGGAATAACCATTTCTCCAGACAAGGCGCTGTTCGTTCGTTCTTTCTTTCTTTCTTTCTTTCTTTCTTTCTTTCTTTCTTTCTTTCTTTCTTTCTTTCTTTCTTTCTTTCTTTCTTTCTTTCTTTCTTTCTTCCTTCCTTCCTTCCTTCTTTCTTTCTTTTTTTTTTTTTTTGAAACTAGGTCTCGCTAATTTTGCCCATGGAACTGCAGGCTCTCGTTGCCCGGGGTAGGGGTACCACGGACCCAAGCAATCCCCAGCCTCAGCTTCCCAGGTAGCTGGGTTGACAGGCACGTGCCACCACGCCCAGCTGTTTTTTTGGAACTAGGTCTCGCTACGGGCCCCGGCCGCTTCATAGACTGAAGCTTACAAGCACGAGCCACCGTGCCTGGCCTTGTTAGTATTCTTTTTACATAGCTAGACATTTTTTTTTTTTTGAGACTAGGTCTTGCTATTTTTGCCCGTGGAACCGCAGGCTCTCGTTGCCCGGGGTACCACAGACTCAAGCCATCCCCAACCTCAGCTTCCCAGGTAGCTGGGATTACAGGCATGTGCTACCACACCCAGCTATTTTTTTGGAACTAGGTCTCGCTTACGGGCCCCAGGCGGGACTCGAACCGCCATCCCTAGCCCCGGCCGTTTCATAGGCTGAAGCTTACAGGCACGAGCTACCGTGCCCGGCCTCAGACAGGGCGCTGTTCTAAGAGACCCACAGAGAAACAGAAACAGACAAGGAGTCCAGCCAGGAGGTGTCTCATCGAAGGAAGCCCAGTACACTCAGCACTGTCCTAGAGGGACATACGGGGGCCCACAGGAAAGGGGCAGACGAGAAGCCATCTACAGATGCTAAAATAGGTAAGCAAGTCCCAGACTGTAGCTCTGAACGTGCCAGAAAAGTGCGCAGATGTGGTGGCGAAGTCCCTGCCCTCTTGTCGAGCCCACTTTCTCTGGAAATCTTTCTGCTTTCACTGTATTGATCCCCGTTGGGCCCCACCCTGTAGAAACCGAACATCCCTTTCCTTTCTTTAATGCCTCCGCTTTTCAATAACAGAAGATGTTGACTATTTAAGGTCTAGTTTAATGATACTGTCTGTCCTTTTAAAACCCCATCCACAGCCATCTTGCGCATCTTGAACTGGGGACTTACTGCTCAGACCTTAACCAGCCTGTGCTGTAGTTTCTGTTGGGGGGGAGTTAGACAGAATGATGTTAGAAGGAACACGGACCCTCCCACCCAGTCCAAAGAGACTTCTTGGAGGAGGCAGAGTGTCATCCGAGTGGGGGTCTTGCATTCCGCGGGAGGCGCTCGGAGATTCTAGAAGGAGAACAGAATCGGAGGGTGGGGAGTGAAAGAGACAGGCAGGAGTCAGGTTAAGGTGAGGAATGAAAAGGGGCGAGGTCCTCCGAGGCATCTCAGAGGAGGAAATTCTTGACTCTAAGCGGACAAAAGGAGGTCGCGGCTGAGGCCGCCAATGGCAGTAACATCTGTGGGTGCCGCGTGGAGATCTTGTTCTAAATGACACCAGCAGTAGGTCTTACGTCAACGGGGGACTCCGGGGAGCAGAGCTGGGAGGACCCACGTGCCAATCAGATCCACGTGCCAGTTTTTCTGCCAGTGCAGCTCAGTCTCTGCGGGGCCTGTCCTTAACTACCGGTGAGCCGACTGTTCTGGGGTGTCAGATAGAGGCTGACTCAGAAGGCCTGGTAGGAGGAAGTGGGACCAATTACAGGAGTTGAAAAGAGGGAACAATTCTCTGCAACTATGGGGAGAAGGAGAGGTTGAGCAGGTCAGCTCCGGCTGTGAGAGACAAAGATTGGGATCTCAGGAGCCAGAGAGACCCTGCTGAGAAAGTGAGGGGAGGGGGGAAAGAGGTGGTCGGGCCAGGCAGCCAACCACACCGGAGGGGTGTGTGTGTGTGTGTGTGTGTGTGTCTGTGTGTGTGCATGGGGGCTGCTAGATAGCTAAGAAAAGCTGCAGCCTCTGGTGGCAAAAGCTGCAGCCCCAGGGGATTTGGGGACACATACGTGTGTGTACACACCAAACCCCGATGGGAGCAGATCCTTGGAGCTGTGCTGGTGATCTGTGAGGGGGATGGAGGGGATGCCAGGGATGATTCTAAGGACTTTGCCGGAGCAGCAGGCAGGGACGGCTCTCCCCGTGAACCCTGCACCTGCCCCCAAATCTCACTTCAGCTGAAGACTCCTGTGTAGGGGACAGCCCTCGAGCACGTGGTCACAGCCCTGCGCGATGGGCAGGACAGCCCAGCACTTGCTGGGCTCTGGACCGGCAGATGAGGCCTGGGCGGCCCCAGGACACAGGTCTTGTGGGTGCTGAGGAGGGAACAGTCAGACCCGGAGAGACAGGACCTGGCCTAGCCGCTTCTGGCTGGAAGTGGGGGCAGCTGGATGGGGATGGCCGGGAGCACGTAACCAAGGAAAACGCACCTCGACCTGGGCCCAGGCCCGGGCCGGGATCCCTAGGCACAGGAGGCCCCATCTGCTGTCCCGGTGCAGCGACACCAACCGA
>PVHY01027519.1:0-16152 GCA_004024945.1 Uropsilus gracilis
TATATACCACATTTTTTTCATCCAGTCCTCTGTTTTGGGGCATTTAGGTTGTTTCCATGACCTTGCAATTATAAATTGTGCTGCAGTAAACATCTGGGTACAGGTGTCCTTTTGTACCCACATTGAGGTCTCTTTTGGGTAGATTCCCAGAAGAGCAATTGCTGGGTCAAATGGTAGTTCCATTTTCATTAGCTTGAGGATCCTCCACACCCCTTTCCATAGTGGTTGAACTAGTTTACATTGCCACCAGCAGTGTAGTAGTGTTCCTTTCTCTCCACATCCTCGCCAGCAATTTGTGTAAATAAGAGAAATGCAAATCAAAACCACAATGAGATAGCACCTTACACCAGCAAGAATGGCCCACAACCCCTAGTGAATTCTGCAGGGATTATAAGGTTAGGTGGCTTCCTCTCTTCATATGCAGTCATTCCACATTCTCCTAAGAGTCTCCCTTGCAAGCTGGGACTCACTCTCTCTTGCCCTCCTCCTTCAACCCTCCTCCCCATGTCTGAAGAAACTTGAGGGTTTTCTATGTGTCTGCTTTTCTTCTGTGACCTTCAGGGAGGAATTTGTTTGGGGTATTACTTGTGAGAAGGCAGGAGGAGTGAGAGGAGACTGTTTCTGATAGAGTTAAGGCAATAACCAGATAGAGTTCCTTGGGGGTGGATGATTTTGTCAACTGTATTGACTCATTTTTACTTTAAACTGGACACATCTGCCGAGGGCCCTGGTGAGGGGGGCTGCCTCTTTATCATTCAAGACAGTCTTGCATCAAGAGAGCTTGGCTTACTTTAGGGCCATGTCCCAGTTGCATGAATGAGGCCTGGGGAATGAGGCTCTTTTCATAATACACCCTGGATTAGTCATTCAGGGAGCAGGTGAGTATTCGCTTGGAAATTGTGCCTCCCTAAATAATCTAGCTAGATATAAAAACAGTGAATTCAGCTGCTGGTGAATAGTCTGGGTAGTTGAGCTTTTGTGCAGCACCAATCCCTAGCAATATTTTTTTTTGTATTAAATACTATGAATCCACTTCACCTGTCAGCACTATTCAAAACACGAAATGCTGTCTGAATAGAAAGGATGTTCTGGGATCTTTCAGATGATTACTGTTGCTAGGAAAACCACTTCCTGATATCTTTGTGCTTGCTTTCTTTGTGTACAGCTTACAGTGACAAGCAAATTCATAGCAAGGTATTGGGGAGGAATTGGGAAAGTTTAGAAATGTTTAAAGAACACTGCTTAAAGTTAAAAAGGGGATGTCATCTAAAATAATAGTTAAGAGTTATGTCTGCTTTCATTTGGAGAATTATAGCTATCACAGGCGAGTGATGGGGCTGTGTTCATGCTGTGGTGGGTGCAGACTCAGGGCCGTGCCTGCAACATTTTCTGGAACCTCTGAACTGGGTTATGCATTTTTGGTGCCGGAGGAAATGACTGTCTTTGGCTCCTCACGAATATTATGCCAATTATTGTTTCTATAGTGTCAGCTCTGCTTAAAGTTGCAATTCTACAAGACTGATGGGAAGAAACTGTGTGAACTCTCTCTGGGACGGAGCTGGGAATGAAATCGAAGGCCTGGAAGATGAGCTCATTCATTCGCTGTGGACTAGGAGTGCTTCCTGAGGCTTCATCAGAGAGGAGGCGGGGAGTGTTCATCCTGCAAGCAGGAGTCTCCACGGGGCTCAAAAGGAAATCCAGCCTCAGCACAGGATGGCTCCAGGGCCTTCCCCAAAGCACGCAGGTGAGGGGATTCAGGGGGCAGGTACGGGAGCCACACCACATCACATGTGCCATGCCAGTAGCTACGCATTATCCCTGCAGACCAGTCGCCAGATGGGCAGATGGACCCAGCTCACATCCCCACCTCCCTGGCCTCTCTGTCCTCACCTGCAAAATGGGGAGAAGGTGCTTGTCTGCCTAATGAGGGTGCTGAGAGGCTGATCTGATCGGGGTACTGCATGCAAATTGTGCAAGAGAGCATCTGATGTGCCTTGAAGGTTTATTTCCGTATCACTTCAAAGGCCCAGGAGAGAAACAACTGCCTGGGAATCCAGTCTCATCACCATCTGGCTCTCCTTCATCCCCACATCCAGCCTATCACTGGCTCCTCTCAGAAGATGCTCTAAATGCAGCTTTGACCATGTTCTTGATGTTGGTGGGGGGAGCAAAGCATTGAAGGTTGGGTCAAGACAGCTTTAGATGCTTAGATATAAACCCCAACACCCCCACAGTGGCAGGAAGACCTAACCCCCTTATCCAGACCTAACCCCCTATTTCAGGAAGACCTAACCCCCTATGGTCTTTGCTCTGCTTCCCCAGTAGACACCCTAACCGACTCCACCTTTGCTCCCCAACCTCCCTCAGCTCAGCTCAGCTGATCAGATGGCATCCAAAGAAATGGGGGTGGGTTCCTCAGTTCCTCAGTCCTGCTGGGCTTCTCCCACACAGACAGGTGTGACAGGCTGCAGTCCCAAGGACTGGGTCCCTGGCGAAATTTGGGGAGTTTGGGAAAGAATTCACCAGAGACAGCTGGGGTAGCTGAGCCAGGCAAGGCTTTATCAGAGTCTCACGCATGAGGGAACCGCTACTGGGAGGGGGAATTTGATCTGGCCCCTGAGAGGGAACCAGGAGATGTTTAAAGGATCAAGTCTGTGGGGAGACAGCACCATGACTGTTCCAGGTAGGGCTACATCCGGGACATGTGCAGACAACTGTCCAACGGTGCGTGCAGACTTTGGCCTTCTACCCCCAGGAGGCTGTGAGGCAATCATTAGTCATTTGTCTAACATGGGGCCACCTCATCAGAGCAGGGGTGAAACTGTTTGGACCAGGTGTTCCAGTCAGTGACATAGTCTACCAGTTCACGGGGAACTTGGGGCACTGATGCTAACAGCTCTCACTTTCTTTGACTTTGGCTGCCCCACAGAAGGCCTAGATGCTATTGCTAAACCTTTATATACCTTTTTCTCTTATCAATCTGTCTCTTGTTTGATTATTTGATAGCCTAGAGTAACCTAGAGGGCTAGGGTGTGACTTTCCTGTGCCCTGAATTTGGCCAAGAATAATCTTGCTGGCACGGATTACAATCAATACTGCAACAATCAATAATGCAATAACAACAACAAAATAATGATGATAAAATGAACACTTCCAATCATTTTCTTTTAGCCATGCTACTCCACATCCATTCTCTCCTGCAATATTCTCCATCACCCCCTAGACCTAACACTAGGAAAAAGGAAACTGAGGCTCAAACAAATTGGGAGGATTTGCTTATGTCTCCCAATGAACAGGACAGAGAAGTGACTGAACCCTCGGCCCCTGGCACCAGCCCTGAAATAGTCCACAGACTGGTGAGGAATGAAGAATGAACAGCAGGGGGCAAAGGGATAGTGTGATTGACCCTCTGCTGTCGCCGGGATGCCAACTTGAGTCTATCGGGAACATTGTTTCCTTATGTTGATTCCAAGATGTTCTGAGATAGACTTTGCCTGAAATTACAACAGGAACCAGAAAGTCAACAAGGACCTTTGGATCAGGAACTGCTCTATCCCTGGGAGCTATGAAATGCCTTCATCTAGGGCCATCAACTGGCGGGGTAGGGGGGTAGGTAGAGTGTGATGTGACATGACTGTAGGATTTCAAGGATATAAAGATCCTTTCTTTTCTGAAATTTTCCTTCTGCCAAGCCCACCAGACAGATGCATGTCTACTCTCTAAGGAGCTAAGAAGCTAAGTACCCCTTGACCGGGAAGGGCAAGCCCACCAAACTACTGCTGGCTCATTGCAGGTGAGTGAGTGGTTGGGCTTTGTCCTCCACTAGCCTGCAGAACCAGCACCCATGATGTTGCACCCCCCCCCATGATTGTACACACCTGGCCCAGTGGGTGTGCACATGCGTGAGTGGGCTCCCCTGGGCCTGGGAGGAGAGGATAAAGGGGCAGTGTCACCTGGTCAAGAGACCATTCAAAGAGTGAGCAAGAGCATGCGAGGAGAGCACACACTAGAGCACGGGATGAGAGAGCACAGAGAAAGAGTGTAAAGATTCCTGGGGGGCTTGCCTGCCTCCCTGTACCCACTCATTGGCCTTGACCTTGGGCCTGCCTGGTGTATCTGTGTAACTGCTAGAATCAATAAGGAACCTACACAGACTGGTGAGCCTTATGCTTGTGCTACAGCTAGCATCACGATCAGGATGTGTGCACTGCACTCATAAACACAGATCTTGGGGTGATTGATCAGTGTGATGCTCATTCAAATGGGGGACAGGTTGACTGGGTTTGGGGCTCTGGGTGCTGTTTCATCACCAACACAAACGCATAGCAGAAGGAGGTGGAGAATGCAGAGATAAAGGTCTTCCTCTCTCACCTGGGCAAAAGTCAACTATTCCCTGAAATAATGGGGTGGAACACCTGGAGAAAAGCCTAGGCTCGCACCATGAGATGCCCTGAAGTCCTTCTGCCCATGTTTAGTGCATCCACCTGCTGGTGACTGGGAAAAATCAAGACAAATCTGTACTTCCAGATGGAAGTCCAGGAACTCTTACCCAAACACGGCCGCTCATCCAGACATAGTCTCACACTGCACTGATGCTGGGCAGGGTGGAACTGTGATGGATGGGGTCCAGTTTATCTCTGGCTTCTGCTGAGCCAGGCTGCCTGGGGAACCGCCCTCCCCCAAGCTAATTTGCAGTAAAGAGAACCAGGAGTTCCATCGCACCTGACAACCGCACGTTTGTATTTACAACTAACAGTTTTTGAGCACTTCCTATATGCCAGGCAGGATGCAATTGCATGTTCTATGTTTGCTCTGGCATGGGAATTTGGGATGGGTTTTCTCGCCCAGGGTAACCATCAGGATTAAAATGCTTTAAGGAAGGGTACAGGGCTTCTTTCTTCGGGGCTACATAAAGGTGGAGAAGAAATTTTTAACTTTTAAAATGAATAAAATACAATCTTGTGATTCTATGACCTGGAACATTGCCTAAAGAAATAACCAAACAACTGAAAAATGGTATCTGTACAGGATGAGGATTATGGTCAACTTTGTAAGAGAAATATTCTAGATGTCCATCCTGACTGTGTGGGTATCAGTCTACATAAGCTTGTGTATCTGTGCATATCACATATATTCCCTTGTCCCTCACATATGTATACCCTCATGTACATAGGTATTATATAGGTATTTTATTCAAATGCATTTTAAATGAACAGGGGGGTTATTAAAATGCTAGTGCCATAGCCTTGCAGTACATATTAATAAAAGTGAAAAAATATAGATAAGAAATGATCACAGCATTTTTTTCAGGTGGGGTAGGGAGGGGAACTTATAAAGATGCTATCTTTTTACCCTGTATATTTCTGTGTTTTTAAAAGATAATAAGCAGGTATCGATTATGTATATCTTTGTATCACCAGCTTCCCCCCAACTATAAATATCTGCTTGTTGTGGGGAAGGGGATGAAAAGCATTCTCTACACAGTTTACTAGGCGATGATATAGCAGACATTTAATTACCACCAATAGTGGGGAAATTAGCCTGTTTCACAGGTATCGACACTTCGGGTCTTTAGCTCATATTATTTTCTTCATTTGCCTGATTAACTGTTTTCAATCAGGGCATTTAACATATCAACATGCTGATTAAATATATCAAAGGACTCATGGAAACAAGAGAATAACGTCAGTATAAAATTAAGCATTTTATAAGATCTATACCCTTTATATAGGCTAACGGTCTACAGAAATGGCTGCCCTTGGGAAGATAACTGGTGCCTTTGATACAAGCAGTTACCAACAAAGACCCTGTGTCAGAGGGTATCAGCATTGTGATTCTACTCCAATCATTTCCTCCCCCAACACCAAAGACCTATGTGGGGTGCCAGGGAACAAAGCTCCAGAAAGCAAGTAGAGCTACTTTGTGTCAAGCTCAGCAAGGGTCTGAGGTCCAGTGGAAATACAGAGTTAAGTTGGCACTGGAGTCAAGTTCGTTTCCTCCAAATACAAGTTTGAAACAAAGAGCAGGTGTGGGGATTGTTCTGCATCTCGGTCTCCCCACCTTAGCAATGGGAAGAGCACTCCTCTCTCGGACATTGATGTCCCATTCCGTCTCCCAAAAGCCACAAGAAAAGACGCCGGCATGGCCAAAAGTTCACCAATGCACTGAGCATTTACTAAGCAGCTGTCTTGTGCCATGGGTTCTGCTTGGCTCAGGGTGAAAAATAAGTGATAAAATCCCCTTCCAGCTTCAAGGCCTTACATCCTAGAAGCGGTGATTCATTGCTCTTCCTTTCTTTCTAGTTTTCTACAGTCTGAGACATGCCACATAAGGTGTGCTGCAAAGAATGCACTATTGCAATGAAAATACTGTCTGTGTATCGTTTTCAATTTTATGAATTTAAGGAAGGTTAAATTTTATGCATATGACACTATCATTCTAGCCCTTCTCTCCTTCTCCCCCTCCCTCCCTTCCCTTCCCTTCCTTCCATTCTCTTATCCCCTTACTCTTCATCTCTCTCAGCTTTATCCAGATTATAGTTATATCATTAACCTGATATGCATTCTTCAGTGATAGGAAAAGGGAGGCAGTTGTAGTTAGCACAGGGAAATGATCTGTAACCCAAAGATTTCCTTATGGGTGCTATGTCCTTCCTTGTAATAATACACTTTTATGATGATCATGTTCAAACATAGTCCTGATTTCTTCAGTCATGGATTATGTTTTTGTGGGCATGGGGGGAGGAATTAGCAGTGGAAAATTAGAGTGCTCGCCACTCTCCATCTGGGAGTGTTATAAACGGTTGTGTCTCACTGTTGGGAACACTGAGACAGGAAGGTGAAACCAGTGACTGAGATGACCTGTCACAGATTCCTACCTGCATCGTCTCTGGCACTGGGGAATCAAAGCAATATGCAACGTGAGTGAGTTTCCTCACTAATGGGGGAAGAAAGCCACAACAATTGGCTGTGACCCCATGACAGACCTGCTAACATGAGAGAGGAGCTGGACCAACAATCTGGGGAAGTCTGTCGCCAGCAGGGAAGGCCTCCAGCGCCAGGGGCTGGCAGTTGGGTTCCCAAACCCAGATATCAGAACTGTATGGCACAGAACCAGTACCATGTGACAGATGACAGAAAGGGTTCTGGAGAAGCCATTACCACCTGCCCTACAACAATCTCCTAACGTGCTCGGCCTGACCACCCACCTCAGCTACTCCTGGAGACCAGAGCAGCCTCATCTGCTGCTGTGCACGAGAGTGAGTCCTCACTCAGGAAAAATGGACACAATTCCAAACCAAAAAAAAAAAAAAAAAAAAAAGACCAGTGGGACAAGCATGTAGCTTGTAGCTTGTAGCAAGAGGTGTTCGAATGACCAGAGGGGGTAAGGGGGAAAGAAGAGGTAGGGTGGGTGGGGAGTAAGGGTACAATAAACCATACAAACATGACCAATATTGTATGATAATTACAAAATAAAAAATTAAAAAATAAACTTAAATATATCAGGGGGCAGCCTTGCACATATCCATTATCCATCAGGAGTGTGGGGGCAGGAGAGAGGATGATACAAGCCACTTCTCTAGCAGAATGTCTGCAGAGCTGGGGTGTGTGCCTTCCTGGGAGTTTTCAAAGAGTGAGATGGAGACAACACAAGGACCTCATTTGTTCAGCAGATAAGAGGATTAATTGCTGTGATCCACCACAGATGCAAACAAGGAGCAGAGCAGAGCAGGCAGTGGGTTGCCCTTCCCTTAGATCTGGGGAAGGTGTCCTGGAAGAAGAGGGACCTTGAGAAAGGGTGGCTGATAAAAGGGGGTGCATATGCCATGTCTGGGGTCACAGAGAATCCCAGGGAGGGGGGAATGGGATGGGGGGCAGCCATTTTCCTGCCTGCTCTAAAGTGGCTGTTACAGAAAGACAGATGGTCATGATGGCTAGTGGAGGCTGCTCTCCCCCTCCATATTATAAAACATTTTAGTCAAGTGCACAGAATTCAAAAACAGCCACACATGGTTACCTCCTTCCCTGGCCACTTCACCTTTATCCCTTTCCTGTGAGAGTGACCCATGATAGACAGTTGCTCTGTCTTGGATTTATCTAAGGGATGAGCCAGTGTAAGGAAGATGAAAACACAGAGAGGAGCCAGATTCCTTTGGCACCTGATGGTGGGTAAGCCCACGACTCATGACCGTGCTTGGGACTGGATGAAGGCACATCTTGTCACCAGAGGTGACCCCTCTTTAATGATTAAGCCTTTAGCTTATAACCAGATTTTCCAGCCAGTGTGAGGATTATCAATATGAAGTCTGCTGCTGAGGAAGGATGTCCACTGTGTCACTGATGCAAGTTCCAGATCACTCTTGGAAGGAAATAGGACCCTCTTTTAAGGTGCAATAGAAGAGTCACCATCCACACTTGAAAACAAAGTTATTTTTCCAAACAAAATATATTTTTATATCAAGGTTTGGTTTGGTTTGGGTTTGGGGGCATTTTTGCTGTCAACTGGAATCAAATCATGGCTTCCTAGTAAATTCATGGTTCTGTCTAGAGCTGGGGATACACAAAGTCATGGGGATGGGAAATTTTGTCTAGAACACTGCAATTTAAGATGGCAGCCATGAGCCCTGGGCAGTCACTCAAATGAACCAAAACCAAAGACATAGCCCCTCACTACCACCAGCCACGTTCTACAAGCTTAGTACACACATTCAATCAGTAGCTCTGGATGCTGTAACTATGTGTCATCTCCATCATTGCAGATGTCTCTGTTGACCACAGATGGTTTCATCACCAGCATTGAACGTCTAAGGAATTTTTGGAGTTGGCTTCATTTTCTGTTTTCCAGTCAAAGATTCTATGACTTGGAGAGCTCATGCCACCTCCCTATCTATGGTCACGCTCATTCTGGGTAGCGGGACTGGGACTCAAACTTGTTCCTGGAAACCTGGGATTCTTTCACCACTTCCTCCCCCCTTTGCCACAGTCTGGAAAAGCTAAAACTAGTCAGAGAAGGAAGTAAGTTGGCTCTGCTTCAGTCACTCCCAATAAATCAGTTATAACATAATCACTATGACCTCTCACTGAGGTTTTTTTAGACACATGTACAGTGTTGAAACTCAAAAAAAGCTTATTCTCTACATTTTTATGATTGCAACTCTTCTCTGAGGAGTGATGGCCTCATTGTCTGAGCTTGGATGAGGATAAAAAGGAAAGCCCTCGAACAAAAGGCACATCAATTAATATAACAAAATATTATCTGGCCTCAATAGGTCTCACTGAGAAGGTCGAGATAGATGAAGATGCGGTCACAGTAGACCTAATTGCCTCAAATGAGTTCAGTCTGTGCAGGGTAGATAAATGACTGTCTCCAAATCTCCGTGGCTGAGACTGTGAAGTTCATTTCTCACTTACACGGAGTTTTCTGAAGGTCGAGCAACTCTCCAGGGGGCTCCGTGTGCCTGACTCCATGGTCATTCACCACAGAGGGTAAGACCCCATGAGGGCCTCCCTGGAGTCCACACATGACCCAGGTTTCATCTGCAGAGCAGCCACGGTCACACCACCCACCTGAGACTGGGAATTCTCAGAGACACATTGGGCTAAGTGATGGACATTCTGGTCTTTGTCAAATGAGTGTTAAAATGATTGACAGTAACAAACAGAGCAACATGTTATTGAACTTTGACCTGTGATTGGAAGCTTTGTGTCTAAAAGTTCACTTAATTCTTACAACTATCTGGTGGGATGTGTTCTTATTCATTCTATTGCTTAAAGATCAGCACAATAGAACTTACACAGACTAAGAGATAGGATTACAGTCAAGTGAATAAGAGATGTCAAAACCAGGTCTTGAATGCAGGGCTGACCAATATCAGTCTTAACCTCCTTACTGTAAATAGAACTCCCCCCAATATAGAAAAGGTTTAAAAATATCAACCCCTGGAAATTAGTAAAAAAATTGATGAAAGCATTGGACACCTACTGGAGTTGGATGGCTTTAAACAATGTATAGGGCAAGAAAGCTTATGTTTTACATCTGGGTCACAAGTATTTCTTCATAAAGCACTTAGGTGCAAACATTGGCAAGTCACCTGCCACCTGCCACTTTCCAGGACCCCAGCCATTGAGTCAATCGAATAAAAGTATCGACTCTAGTTTTGCAGACTTTGGCTTTAGATGCATCCAAATTCAAGTCCTAGCTCTTCCATTTACAAGTTTCACATTTGAATGATTTGTTTAACAGCATCATCCTTCAGTTTCCTCATCTGTATCTCCCACACAGGAAGAAAAAGAAATAAAGAGTGCACTTTGCTAAGTGCTTGCATGGAAGGCAAGACTCATGACAACCTGGAGATTGATGGCTGCCACAGCCAAAGGGGAGATAAGCAATCCCCTGCATGGTGGAGAGGAGGGCTGAAGCCCCAGAGATGATGATAGGAAGGGATGGAGAGTCTGGGCTTCATGTTTTCCACTTACCCTGCAGAACTGTGGTTTTGGTCACACTCTATGATGTTTTTTTCTAATAACCCTGACATCCTCTTTCCTGAGAAGACCCTTCTCCTACAGGAGCAGGTGAACGATATCAAAGATTGTTTTACTTCTCTCCAATCAGTATTTGCAAAACAGACATTTTTGCTGATCATTGATCCAAGCATCTTAGTGCAGTGTGTTTCAGTTGTGAGATATCCCAGTGGTGACTAAACAAGTAGCAAGCATGCACGTCCAGAAAACTACTCCAGACCCTCATGCTTCTCCTTTCTTTGCTCAAATGCTGCCTCTGAGAAACTTCTCCAGCTACTAACTAGAGAGACTCCACCCCACTTCTTGCTCTAGTATCTTACCCACCATTTATGGCATCAAACACTTCCTGACACTTGATAACACATTTATTTCTCTGTGTGCCCCTCTCAGATGTAGCTTCAAAGGAAGAAAAGCTTTGTTCAGTTCTCAGCATGCCCAATGGCGTGTTGGTTAAAGTTTAGCAACCATTTTCTAGTAAAAACAAAGGAAAAGAAAAAAGTCAGGGTTGGAAGTTGCCACTTGCCATGGTATAAATACTCTTGCCATTCCTGATGGAAAGTCATCAATGTGCTGTCACGGGATGCAGAGTTAGAAAGAGCAATAAACTTCCCCTTATTAGCTGCTACAAGCCACCTGCACCTATTCCAACCTCGACACTGCCGCTTCCTTCATAGCTTGAACTTAAGAGGAGATTTACAGACGGTGATTGGAGCAGCTCAGAATCATGTGGTAACTGAAAAGTGGATGCTAACTGTTGGGGACAGACTGACCAAAGCACTCCATTTTGTTTAAAACCTCCATTTTGAAGTCAGTGTTTTCTCCCTGCTCTCAATGGAAAGTACTTGCCATGATTGGCTGACCTCACATCCTGTTTCTGCCTCCCCTTCTTCCTGGTTGTTCTGACAACTGTCTTTTCTACCTGATAGATGATGGATATCTGCATTATTGGAAACCATAGTTATGGGAACATGTCCTACACCTGCTTGCTTGCTTCACAATGGGGGCAGTGGTGGTTTTTGCTTTATGAAAGGTTGTAACAGAGACTGCTTGTGGTCTCTCTTGCCACCTTGGCTTGGGGTCCCTGGCACACCCCAAGCCAATAAACCTTGTCAATAAACCTGCTGCTTTGAACCTTAATTGGAGTACTTATGTCTTGTTGAGCAGTCTGGAAGTCATAACACTAACTACAGGGAAATGGACATCTACTAAATGATGAGGAACACATCATATATGTCCTCACTTGGTCACTTGGCACTGCTTCTAATTGCAAAATAACAGAGCATGACTTCAAAAAATTGGATGGGAAGGATTTCCTCAGTTTCATATGAAATGTGTGTTTATGTAAGCATATAGAGAGATATATCTCTATATATAGATATAGAGTAGCCATATCTGGAGATATGGATACATCTGTATATGAGACATTTATTTCTTTTGCTGAAAAAATTTAATTGTGCTGAGATAGAAAGTGGAATGAATACTCTTAATAATTTGACTTCCTTTGTTTAAACGTTCCTCTTCAAAAATAGAGTAAAGGTCTTTTTGCGAGCAGAGACCATCATTTACTCATCTTTTGATGTCCTTCAGCTTAGGCAGACTGCTCTGCTGATAAAGGTTGCTCAGTACCTATTTATAAATTGCCATTTGATACTAAACAGGATTTCCTGATGTGTTTTGAATGTGGATTCCCTGTGGCCGATTGTATTGGGATCGTAAAGTTCTGTCTGCCCAGCAACTTGCTTTTGTTCTCCCTGCAAGATTGAGCCTCTGTAAGGCTCAATGTTTTGGTATTTTCAGTTGTTTCCAAGGCTTAAAAAAAAAAAGACTGTTTTTTTTTTTTTTTTGGGGGGGGGAGTGCCAAGTCCCCTATTTTCCATACTGATTTTTTAAAAGGAAAATGAAGATCTAGTGTGAAGTGCTTTCACACCATACAGGAGCAGAGTGAAATGGAGAAACTTAATGGATCTCTTTCAGTGAATAAAATGACAGATAAAATATCTATTTTGCTCACATATTTTTCATTCACAGACAGTTCATTTCAGTAAATATCTTACCACCTGCACTTGTCTATTTTCCAAGGTTTTTGGGAAATTTCCAATAAGTTCAGTTGGACTCTATAGTTGGTATTTATGAGGCTGTGCTTAAAGGGAAATTGCATCAAGGATATCATCAGCTCAATTTTTTTTGTGTTTTTCTTGAACGTGTAGCTGGCAAGCGCTCAGAACTCTTATCTGGTAATAACTCAAAGGTACATGTGGCCTCCACAGCTGGGTTAATATTTACAAAGCACTCTTCTGCCCCCAGCCTTTTCCTCTCAGTCTCTCTCCCATGGTTCCTATCTTCTTGTGAGCCAGAAAATACTGAAGATTAGAAGAGGCCAAATCCACACAGACTAGAACATGCCTTCTGAGGTTTCCTCTTCCAGGTTCTCTTCCCAAACCATCTCTCTTGGCTCTTGCAAGTAAGATTTTTGGAGGGTGGTTCAAACTCCTCTTCACGTGTAGATTTGCAGGCCACACGAATCTCTTATGAGGATCGCCGTGTGCTTTGTAGGGTCCTTTGCATCAACCTGGCTTCAATGACTTCACCCACAACAAGCAACCTGAAATGCCTGCAGATGCTGTCAAACGTCTTCCCAGGGGCAAGACGCTCCCCCGCTGCCTCAGGGAGACTCATCTTTATGTTTCAGTTTTCAGTTCAAATGTCATCATGAGGGGACTGGACAGGGGTCTTTGACCATGATTGTCACTCACATAGGACCTTTAAGCCATTAGATCCAACTCGGTCCACTGATGACCCTCACCCCCAGCTGGTCATCGTTGCCCTAAGCACTTACCAGATGCGCTTGACAAGGACACAGCAAAGGTGACTACCGAGTACCTCATTTTGAGAATTGCTCACCAGTTCCCAGGACTCAGACTGCTTTTCTCTGCCTGTCAAACACACAGACATACTGTGAGTCCTACCAGCTATGTGCCCCTGGTATGAAGCTCTTAATTGTCAGGCTTGGCATGCAGCTAAACAGAAAGGTCTCTAGCAGACTGGCAGAAGCTTTGTGGTGACCTCCAAGTCTCTGTGATGGAGGAATCCATGTTCAGTTTAGAATTATCTCTGCAAATCACTTTTCCAATAGAACAAGACAACGATGCGCCCCAGCAAACAGCAGTACCCAAGTGGTCTGGATAAAACCTTGGCCTGTCTGTGGGTTTATTTCTTCCACTGACATTCCATATTTACCCACTAGTTAAACTAACAACTGCTCTGTGCCCAGTTCTCTGCTAAAGCTGAAAAGATCATAATGAGCAAAGGTCCGCATGCACCCGCCATCTTGGAGCATGGCCTGGTGGGGAGATGAAAAATAGCATCAGAGAATGGGTGCCCACAAGCTGAGATGATCTGCTCCAAAGGTCCTTGAGAGTGACCACTAAGGGGGATGACCAGGGCAGAGAACTGAAGCAGCAAATGAGTCAGTTAGGAGGCAGAGAGAGAGAATGTTCCAGAAAAACCAACCGACAGGGACAAAAGTCAAGGCATAAGACGAGAGTGGATCTAGAGCCCAGAAAATACAGGCTGAGACTGCACTGAAGCCACCAAGCTGCTCAAACTGAAGCACTCTGCTTTCCCACAGCTCCCGCCAAAGTGGCTATCCTTGGTATCCCTGCAGACGTTCATGGAAGGACTCTGGCCGAGAGACAGTGTCAATATGCAACAAGGATCGCTGCCTGCAGCGTGGAGATGAGTTGGGAGCTGTAGGGGATGCAGTGGGGGACAGCAAGCTCTGGGGCTGCCCAGGTGAGCCAGGGGGACCCCGGGGCGAGGAAGCTGCAGCAAAGGAGAGCGGAGATGAGTGTGATGTGGAAGGGGAGCCAACAGGTGGTGGTGGGGGTCCAGGCTGGAAGGACAGGATCACGATAGCGGGTGCCTCTGCCACAGAGACATTCAGTGGGTCATATCCAACCCTCAGAAGGGCAGGAGAGGAGGGGCTGGGGCCAGGGCCAGGGCCAGGGTGTGATGTTCAGGATTGTCCTCTGCTGTGGGATGGCGGTGGTGCTGTGATCTGTCCAAAGAGTGATCCTTTGACGAGAAACCATTTTGTGCTAGAACATTGAGGTTAGTATTGAGGGTGCAGGATTAGAGAGGCCTTTGGGGCACAAAGAGAGAAGAACGGGCGTCCTGTCTTTCAAGGACATGGACAAGGAGAAGGAAGGAGGGTTGACCATCTTGCAGGACATCACTAGCCATTTAGTACTTAATGAGAAATGTGAAGGATGGTCAAACAGAGCTTGAGACCTTTCAGCAAATAACAACAGAGCTGGAAAAGGGAAATAGTGCATGCCAGCCACGCTCTCCCTGCTTGGCCCATTTCAGTGAGATCTTCGTGCAGGAAGCTGAGCTCAGCTTCCTGCATGGGTCCCTGGGAGGAAAAGCTCTTTGCAACACTCAGGAAACCCCCATTCTGGGTGGAGATGACAACCGGGTCTGGTGGGTTTAATTCCCAGACCATCTGCCGGGGACAGTGTCCTTTCATTCTCCTTGCTTCTTCTCAGTGTCCTCATACCCAAAGGTGGGAGGGAAACTCCAGCAACCTTTAAGGATCTAATTTGCTTCCTATTACATTATTTCTTAGCCCACAGGAGAGACCGAGTGTTTGTCATTTAGGAGTGTCATGTCATTACATTCCATATTGCAGTGTAATGATGTGAAATGATTAAATGACAAAATGCCAGCTCACTGCCAAAAATGTAAAGTGGCACACTTTTATTTGTAGATTGGAAAGCTATTATTAATTCTTATATTGACTTTGCCAGATGAAATAATGCAAACAGACGGGCGCGCATGGAAATGGGGCGATGGTAGGTGAGACACTGAGCCCTGGTTCCAACACGCGCAGGGGGAGTCCTTGGTGTGTTCACGTTCTTTGGGAGGCACGTCCAGTGCTAAACTTATTAGTTTAGAGCAGCCTTGTCACCTGATGAATGTGGAGTGACAGGCATCAAAATGCAACCTGACTGGAGTTTTTATTGAGGAGAAAAATGGGATCTGAGAACAGGTGGCTGAAAAAATAAAACGGCCTCTTCGCCTTTTGCTCCCATTTATTTCTCCTCCAGCACTTACTGCGCGATGGAATGGTGTTCAGTTTCTTCTTCAAAGGGAAAAAAGGATTTCATGCCCGTCGCCAAATTGCCAGAAGATGCTGCGATTGGTAAAATAGTCATTTCTCCAACATCCCCTGGGCTAGAAGCAAATCTCATGCCGAGATCCGAGAGGGTGTAAAAGGCCATTCCTGGAACTTGACGACTTTTAAGCTTTTAAGGTTCAAATCTGTTTGACCTCCATGTTGGCAGGTTTGCGAAGAAACCTGTTCTCTCCGACCTTTTCTCACTCCCATTTAAGAATTTCCTTTCATTTTTTAAATTAAATAATTTAATTATATGTAAATTTCTTTGTAATCCCTGGGGTTTATCCCCCCCCCCGCCACCTGGTATTACATTAACTATGAACCAAGAAATATCTTTATTTTTAAAAATTTATTTATATATAAATTTCACATCTCTGTGATCTCTGAGGTTCGCCCTCACTCCTCTCCCCCCGACTATTCCCGTCCTGTTCCACCCCCCCTCCCCCAGGTTGT
>PVHY01027520.1:0-16154 GCA_004024945.1 Uropsilus gracilis
GAAGGGTAATGGTGAAGAGTTACCACTCCAATTATCACCCCTTGATGCTTGAGCCCATGAATCCCTGCTTCAGGAGAAGCAGGAACAATTAGCTCCTGATTGCAAAATCAGCACCTATATAGCAAAGCATATATAGCATCTCAACAAACCTCATCTCAATCCTGCAAGCTCCCACCATCTGGATGATGCTGTAACTGGCCTTCAAAAGACCTTCCACTGCTCAGTCAAGTCAGCTGCTTCAAGTCAGTGGGGGACAGGGTAAGGGCAGGGAATTCCAATAGCGATGGGTCCATTGCCACCTTTGTTTGTGTGAAGTAAGTCTCTTGCTTAAACATAATGGTATACCATGACCATGGACAAGGTGTTCTGTGAGTTCAATAGTGGGGGTTTTGTCAGAAGCATTGTGTGTAGGGAAGATCCAGTAAGATCTAAGCAAATTCTGTAAGTAAAGTAGTTCAATGTTATTCAGATGGCTGGTTGATCACCCTGGGGAATGATAGCAAATCACAGTATTCTGTGTTAGTCTCTGCTGCTGGCCGATTGAACAATCATCAATGACTGTAGCCAGGAGGAGACCCCTGATCTCATATATAACCTCCATCCTTCATTCCATGGTTACTTTGCTTATGGACCTACTGGGCAATGACTGGGCTGGCTGAGGGCAAGAGACTGACTGGCATCCATAAAGCTAATCATTCAATCCACTTGATTATTGAAATCCTCTCTGACATCATCCTTTGGTGAACATTCACATGAGTATCCTCCGTGTTTACCCATTCATCCACATGCTACCTCTCCAGACCACCTTGTCACCAATTTTTATATTGTGTGCCTTCAAAGTCAAACCACAGAGCTCATGTGGCCGCAGAGCATTAACTGGTATGTAATTGTACTTCTAGCCAATTCTCCTTTCAAGCAAACCAAGTACACCACTTAAAGTTCTACTGGCTGAAGGACTTCCCTTCACTGCCATCCTTCAGGGATGTCCCAGAAGGGGCAGTGGTATTACAGATGTCCATGTTCTGGTGTGCTCAGTTATTATGAAGAACTATTATAAACAACTTTTCTCTTTCTCTAACTGATCACAGGGCATTCCCATAGGTCATGAGTTGATGGCTGAGAGATGGCAGTTGGTGGAACTAGAAACCCAGGAAGGAGTGGATGCTCCAGTTTGATGCCAAAGGCAGTTTTCTGGCAGTTTCCTTTTAAACTTAGGGGGCAGTCAGTCTCTTTCAACTAAGACCTTCAACTGATTTGATGAGACCCACCTACATTGTGAAGAGTAATTTGCTCCATTAAATTCTATTGATTTAAAAGTTAATATCATCTAAAAAAAATACCTGCACAGAAACATTAAGAATATCTGGTCAGATATCTGAGCCTAGACACATTGATGCATAAAATTAACCATCATTATATTCCTTCCTAATAGGAAAAGGCCTATTATCCCTCCCCCTCTTCTTTACATTCTCTCCTTTTTCTGATGTTTTCTGAGAGCCCACTAGATTCCCCATCCTAGAAGCCTACTGATTAAGTTGAGCTGTCTCCTTGGTAACCATCTCTAACCCAGAATGGAATACAAACTACTTTCTGATGCAGACTCTCTTCTTTAAAGGGATCCTATATCCCTTTTCAATTTTAAACCTAACTTTCCAGAACACAATTTTACTAGATCTTTAAAAAGAAAGTCAACAGTTTAACAAAAAAGTTAATAACTACCAGGCTGTTTAGCTGGTGGGTCCACAAATGTAGATGCTGCTCATTTAAAACTGGTGATGATGCAGTCAGCAGTGAGCTCAGATCCTGTGTCTACCTAGCAGGGTTTGTCATGGAAATGAATAGTATGTCAGAGGAACATCTTAAACGCACTTTCGAAAATAAACCATTTTCAAGTCATTTAGGTGGTTGAATAGTTAATGAATCATGTGAGTTACACCACCTTCCAAAATACATTCACAGCAGAGGCAAAGCTGTTTTATTGTCAAAGCAAACCGGGAAAAGTCCTGCATTATTTTTATATAAAAACGTTTATATACAGCTTTGAATTAACAAGTGACTCAAAAACTTATTTATTGTGAGGGTCACATGGAGGAGCCAGTCATAGCTTGGTGTGCGTCCAACAGGACACAGTCAGTCTCGCGTCTATCTTTACCAAATCCCTGAACAGGAGGGCACAGCCAGCCATGTTGTTCCTTCCCACCCATGGCGGCAGCCATGTTGAATAGCAGTTCCACCAATGGTGGTCATCGGCTGACCTTCACTCTTGTGTCCACAACTATTTCTAGGAAAGAACTTGAAGCTATTATGAAACTGTCCCTCAGGATACTCTTCCCTTGAAATCAGATCTGGTCTCATCACCTGGATACTTCTGCCAATCAATACTGGGCTAAAACTATTAACTAGCACACAATGTATATTTTGAAAGAAAGACCATCACAGACTAAACCCACTGTAAAATTCACCAAGGTAGTGGAGCAGGGGGCTGATTGATTGAGAGTATATAATTTAAAGTACAGTAATACTCATTGGACAGTTACACACAGCAGTCTGTCACATCCTCTGTCATTGGTTGAGAGCACAGGCTTGTCTTAGCATCGGGAAAACATTTTGTGTAGACGCTAATGGAGTGTGTGCAGGAATATAATTTTTCCTTTAAAGTTTTAGATATGAAATCATCACAGACAGGTAGCTGTATAGCAAGGTAGGGTTGTATGGGTTCAGTACAAAATTAGTGCTTGTATAGTTGAAATTTTATTTTGTATTAAAATATATTATCTTTAATGCAGACCACATGCTTTCAGACCTAATTCTTCCCTATACCAAATTAGCCCAATCATTACAAATAAGAAAATGAGGCTGGACATGGTGGCATATGCCTATAAGCAGCAGCCTAGGAAGCCATGACCGGGATCAGGGATTGCGGTTCGAGTGCCGCCGGGGGGCACATAGCAAGACCTAGTCCCCTCCCCCAAAAAAAAAGAAAAAAAAGAAAGAAAGAAAAGAAAATACCTCTTTTTGAACAGGAACAAATCAACTATTTGGTGAATGTTTTAATCTTAGAGTATTTTTCATGCCTACTCTTATGTCTTTAGAAAGTCCCAGTAATACTCTGACTTCTCTTTGGAGTGTATAAATCTTTCACTTTTCACTAGAAATTCCCAGTGACCGATGGTGTGATAATCTGTTTTTGTAAATAAAGTTTTATTGTAATACAGTCACATTCATTCTTTTGGGTTTTGACTTCCACACTGTATAAGCACAGTTGAGCAGTTGTGACAGATACAGCTTAACCCTCAAAATCTATAATATGTGTTATCTGTGCCTGTAGAGAAAAGGTTTGGGATAATTTTTCTGGGATTTTTCTGGTCTAAAGGTTGAATTAACATAGATTAATTACCTCTACTCTGTGAATCTTCAAAAATAAACTACCCCACCACCCATTGGGAATGTTTTAAAAGAAAGAATTGCTTAGCACAGTGTTTTCCTTTATCAATATAGTCCTAGATATTTAGGCAATTTAAATTTTTCTAGTAGTCATAGTAAGAAAGGTAAAACTATGAGATTAAATTTAGTAATGTATTTAACCCAATATATGCAAAATACTACCATGTCAACATGCAATTGTTGACCTCAAGAAAAGGCAATTGGTTATTCCAATAATAAATATGATTTATTTGGAAACAAACCACAGAATAGAGGGAAGATTGGAGTGTGTTCTGCTGAGATCCATGTGTGAGTCCCTGAATCCATGGCTAAGTTCCTTCCACCCCCAGAACCTCTGCAGGACCTCCCCCTCAGGTCTGCCTGAGAAGTGGGAAACAGCACCACTTCCCCTGAGAGATGCAAAGTGTGTTGGGTCCTGTAGTTTGCTGATTTCTACATGTATGGTCCCTCTATTTCTAGTTTCCCAGTCTTGTTGAAGTAGGGTTCCAAATGTCAGTGTTCATATAATCCAGAAACAAAATTAATAGCCTATTTTACATTCTCTTTTTGTTTCAAATCTTCATACCACAGCATGCAGTTTATACTTAGAGCACATCTAACTTCAGGCTAGATTTTACTTCTCAAGTGCTCTGCTGTCTACTCCCAGTGAGTGAGTAGTTGCTATATCATTCATTACTGGTCTAGAGCAAGGGAAAGTAGATCACCTCCTCCATTCTTGTAATTTGCTATCTTTTGTTCATGTACTTTTAAAAGTTGCAGAGTTGTACAAAGGTAGCTAAGACAGAGGTCCCTTTTTAAAATAATTTAATTTATTTAAATACTTTCATAGGTGTTTTGCACTCTTCTGAGCAAAAGTTGCAATTGCAGTGGATATCAGGAAAAGTCAGCTTGGCTTCTGGGAGAACTTTGTCAGAGGTCAATGAAGGAATGAATAGGAATAGCAAAGAAAATACACGATTTCAGTCTAACACACTTGTATATGCCATATATATGTATATATATATGATTTCATGTATATGTATGTATGTATATATGTATATACATATATATACTTCATGTATATGTATGTATGTATATATGTATATACATATATATTCATATGTGTATATATATATATATATATATATATATATATATATATATGAAATCACCACTAACTGGGAGTTACTCATGCAGGGCCCAGGTATGTGCATGGCACTCTAACATATACTGTACTCAACTTGAGGGAATGATCCCAACATTTCTTGAATGACTGAAAATCTGAATGTAACATTTTTTCCTTTCTCTTTCCTCCTTTGAGTCTTTTAAAGAGCTGCAACCCCTTCATTTAGTTTTCAATCAAATGTATCTTAAGTTTATGGAATTATATGGGTAGTTTGTCACTATGCCATGGATCATAATATTTCCTGTCAATCAATGTTGTCAGTATTTCTTCTTTATAATCTGGTTGAAAACTTGCTCTCTTGGATTTAAGTTTTTAAATATACCAAAGAAAAGGATTCTGATTATCTGAAGAGCTAAGTTAGCAAAAGAGAGAAAATCTTCTTTGGGACATAATCCCTCCCCCTTCTTAGTGTAGATGTGTGAATGGGAAAATGAAAGTGTATTTGTGATGAGTACTTTTTAATTATGCAAATTATTTGCATAATTTATGTAGTCCACCCACCAAGTGGTCAAAACTTCTTCAAATGCAGAAGAAAATAATTGGCAATCACTGGATAGAAATACATATCTTTCTAATAAAGAGAGCTTAGTGCCAAAGAGAGAAGTTTAGTCTGAACTAAGTCTCATGGTTCACTGAAGGCAGAATGTAGGAATGGAATGGTGAGTATTTGGCACACATGTTTATATTATCTATGTCTTGCCATGGCAGACACCCCTAATCAACCTCCACAATCCTTCCTGTTGAGCTCAGAAACTTTGTAAATACAACAGTCGAGGAAGTCGCTATCACATGATAAGAATTAGCATGCTGGATAAGATGTAACTCCCTGGTGTAGAAAACAGGGTGTAGAATCCAAGACAGTGTTTAAAAGATAAGAAGTTACTTATGTCTACAATAAAATATCCTTTATGCCTATGGACTGTGGACTCCCTTTGGTCTACTGAAGATAATCTTAAAATTCTGAAGGGAAAGAATAAAGGAGACCCATTTTCCATGAAGCAGATGAAGAATGGGCAGTATTAAAAACAGACAGAGGCCATTAAATCTTTATTGAACAGTCACCAGGAACATAAACATCTGAGCTTTTAGGAGTTGTCTTCCCATTTTGGTGTTCTAAATATTTTACCAGAAGTTTCCGTTTTCAAATTCTTTACTATACTTTAAATTAAAGAATTTTAAAATGATGCAACCTACTCTGAATAAAGGAAGCTCTTCTTCATCCTCTCCATTAGTGGGTTATTGTTGTCTCATGAATTAGTTTTACAAATCTATCCATACACTAATTTGTTTCCAAATATGTAACCCTTCTAGGCATTATGCTTACTGCTACTGCTTTGTTTTTCTTGGGTGTTGTTTTTTAATTATGAAAGACATCTAGAGAGTGTTGGCCAAACTACTCTGAAGTTCATTTGCTGCTTATTGAATTTTCAGTGTTATGAGCAAAACAACATTTATTTTCCTATCAACTTAGCTATTCATATAATGTGACTAACTTTAGGTTTTCTTTGCACAGTGTATTGTTCCATCTTTTTTGTTGTTGTTGTGTTTTCATCTACTTATTTTTAAACAAAAAATCCATTTTACAAAGAAAACAGAATACAGTATTAGCTGCCATTCTTATTCACTTTAAAGGCAGCAATGCATTTTTGCAGCAATAACTCACCTATCCAGAGGTCATTTTTCCAATAATCTCAGTCACAGAGAATACAATTCAAAGAAAAAGGCCTCTGAGAAGTTAAAATAAATGCCATAGATCTCATTTACCAACCTCATGCATTTTATTTCCCTCTTCTTACTCTATCATTCAGGAACTTATTCCATTTTATATATAATTCTAGTAATCCTGAATAACTGGGTTCTTAACCAATAGAAGATTAGAAACAACTAATCTGAAGATCAAGAGTTTTCTGAAAGTCAACATGATGGTTGGTAATGAAACAGAAGATAGAAAAGGAACTAAAAACTAGAACAACTAAGGACATTTCATGTTTGTCTACATATTGTGAGACTTTCCACTAGCCTAGAAATCGTGTTCCTAGCTTTCTTTGAGTTTATTTCATGTTCAATATTTTCTACTAGGAAGAGGTGGATCTTGTAGGACCAGAGAGGAAATTTCCTCCTTTCTCTCTTGGTTCCTTCTGGGCTCCCTGTGTAATCAAATTGATATAATACAGAATAGTAGGGAAAAAAATAATTATATGCATATGGAGACCCTACATTGATAAAGATTCTAAAGCAAATGGTGCAAAATGAAAAAGTATCTTGACTTAAGGAATGAGGTAGAGACCTTGGACTTCAAGGAGACATGAGGGTCTTGTGACAATGGACAATGAGAGGGTGATTCACAGGACAAAGATCACTGGACTTGGGAATTTACCCTCCCTTCCCCTCCTTTTTTGATAGTTTTTTTCTGATAACAATCCAAATTCTGAGCAATCCCCCCCCACCTCATTTTCATTCTCCTATTTTGTAAATTTCTTGTGCAGCTTGAGGGCACTGATTGACCTCTGTTCCAAATACAGCCCATGCCAGCCTGCTCTGGATATCTTGGGGAGACCTAGCCTTCAGCATATCATTTCCTTTATGAGGCTCCTGGATAATGGAGGTGATACAGTAACATGGAAAGATTGACTTTTGAGCAAAACAGATTTTTGACTGCCTATTTTTTTTCCTTCTTCATGTAAAACCTGATATTTGTGGGATTGATCTTCTTTATTTATAAGATGGGAGAAATGATGAATGAAGTAATAGCCACAGACCATCTTCATGAATGAAGGAGGGTGCTGGAATCCCCCAAACAATCTGGGGCATGGTGGTGGGGGGGGGAGGAAAGGGATGGAGTTGAGAGAGGGAGGGATGTGGAGAGAGAGAGAGAGAGAGAGAGAGGAAGAGAGAGAGAGAGAAAGGAATAAAAAGGAAACTACATGACAGAGGAAAGGTAAGATTGCTTGGTGGCTGGGAGACAGACATGATAACTAGTAGGGAAGTTAGACAGAACACAATGCATGGGAAGTACAGTAGTACAGTACAAGAGAAGAAGAGTTCCCCAAACCTACCTTGTGGGTGGAGAGAGAACTAAGAAGGACTAGGCAGTTTGGGGAAAATCATCTCAAACTCCTGTTTAGCTGATATCTACACCTAGACTTGTGTGCTAACCCTGGGCTCTGTGTTTAAGTTAGGAAAAGGGAGTCTTGGAAGCATTTCATTTTATTCTTCACTTTGTTATTTATTTGATGACATATTATTTCAAAATAGACCTTTTTTTAGAGATGATTCACGGCACCATTGAGGGGGAGGTCTAGAAATTTCCTTTGTATTCCCAGCCCCCACACATGCGCTGCCTTTTCCATCACCAACCTCCACCAGCACAGTGGCACATTTGTCACAACTGATAAATGCACATTGACAAATTGTTGTCACCCAAAGTTCACACTTTACATTAGGGTTCATTCTTGGTTTGGATAAATGTGTGATGACATATGCCCATCATTATGGTATCGTACAGAGTAGTTTTCTGTCCTAAAACCCCTCTGCTCTATCTATTCATCACTCCCTTGGTACAGAGATCTTGAGAACCATTGACCTTTTGAACTTCTCCATAGTTTTGCTTTTTCCAGAACATCATATAATTGAAAGCAGAGGGTAGGGTGCCTTTCCAGACTGACTTCATTCACTTAGTAATGGGTATTTAAAAGTCATCCATGTTTTTTTATGGCTTAGTAGCCCATTTCAGTGAAGCTCTGATATCATCCAACATCTAAATCTACCACAAAGTATTTATCTATTCACCTGCTAAAGAATATCTTGGTTACGTCCCAGTTTTGGCAATTATGAGTAAAGCTGCTGTAAACACCCATGAGCAAGTTTTTGTGTGGACAAAAGTTTTTAACTCCTTTGGATAAATACTGAGTGGATCATATGGTAAGAGCATGTTTAGTTTTATAAGAAACAGTCAGACCAACTTCCAAAGTGACTATACCATTTTGCATTCACACCAACAATGAATGAGAATTATTTGTGCCACAATCTCCCTGGCATTTGAAGTCATTGGTATTCCAGATTTCACCATTCTGGTAGGTATGGAGTTGTATCTCATTGTCTGAATTTGCATTTTCCTTATGACATATGATGTGGAGCCAGGTTGGAAAATTTTTAAGTCAGCTGTAAACACAGATCTTCTTTCCACCTTCAAATCATACAGATTTCTTCACCACACTGTAATTCTGTCTATTTATTTATCCATTCACTGAGCTTTCAACAAAATGCCAACTATAAAATGCCTACCACATCCTGAATGCAGTGCTAGTTGCTGAGGATACAGACAGTAAAAAATGTGCTTGTTAAAAAGAGAAATAATACTAAAACAGAGATGTTTCCTGTTGTACCACCACCCAAATCCTGGAAAATGTGAAACTCCCTCCTATCACACTTACCCCATGTTGACAATAAACTGGGACAACTTTTACTGGTAACAGAAGGATTCATTGATGTTCAGTTGAATTCCCCCAAAATATTGCTAAATATGGGATGAGAGATATTAGAATATTGGCAATTGACAAGCATATTTCTCTTCTACTTCTCTACTGTGAGTGATGAGTTTGCCATCAGGCCCTACAAAGATCTCACAGGTTGGTTTTAAGTCAGTAGGAGAAAAAGCCTCCCTTGCAAAGGGTACAGGTTCTTATTTTTGGCAAATGGTTTCTTGTTTACTACCCTAACGTTAGAGCAGTTCTTTGCACTGGGTTAATCATCTATCAGAACTTCACAACCTACTGGGGAAAATCCATTACTGACATTGGCATTGAAGAGCTTGTCTGAAAGATGGAGTTACGTATTATAGTGACTAGGAAAGACGACTTCATGTACCAAATGGTGTCTGCTGCATTAAAATTCAATAAAGTCCCACATTTTTACCAAAAAATAAATGACCAAAGAATTGGTCATTTCATTTGGAGCATCAACAATGGAAGTCAAAGTCATGTGACATTCCAAGTCCCAAGCAGAGAGGGAAGTTCATCTCCTTTGATCTTAGGACTAATTTTCTTTTTCTTTTGACTTCAGCATCAGCAGGTCTTACCATCCTGATTTCAAAGACCCGGGGAATCTCAAGTCATCTCCTGCTTCCTTTTATGACTCTGAAGTTCAAGGTTGCTTCTGGTTACCAGCAGCTCCCTGGGTCTGGGTGCAGGGAGAAGGCACAGCTGTGAGTTTTTGTTCAGAAAATCTCTTAGGCAGAACAACATCTGGAAGGCAATGTCCGGCATATTTAATAGAGCATCAAAAGTTTCATGAAAAAGTCAGAGGTGGTTTCATAAAAAGAATTATTGAGCCATTATTGCCATATGGGTTTATCTGCAGTACCTAGATTCACATTTTTGTGCTAAATTTGGTAGCAGCTCACATCAGTTTCAACCTTGTCCTCTTTCCCTGTGCTTTTGTGCCAATACAAAGCATACATGGGTTGTTGCCCTGAATCTTACTGTTTTCTCTGTGCCACTTTGTTTTAGCAGCAGGACACACACTTGCTGTTTGTCTAATAAAACTGTAAGTGTGTGTGTGTCTTCCAGTGGTCTAAGACCTTTTACTACCAGTATATGGATTTCTTTCTTCTGCAGCATGAAGAAACGGTTGGTCTTTTGTTGTAAAACCTTCACTTAAAAAGAAGGTGGCATCAGCTACAATAAATTCTGGATAAAAATGTTTCTGCTAATTCATTTTTCACTGAGCCAACCAGCCTGCCAACCAAGCTGCTTCTTTATTTGCATTCAAATTTATAGTGAGATATTCTAAAGCCATGTATTTGTGGTTTCTTTCTTTTTTAACTTTTTTGATCCTTTAAAATCCAAATTGCATAGAGTGTAATTATCTCTTTCAACAAATATTTGCCAAGACTTTGGAGTTAAGTTGTACTATTTTAGAAGCAGAAGATAAATAAAAATATGCTGAAGTGAGTGAAGAAATCTCAGATTCTGATGGATTACATGACTAGGAAAAAAGCATGAACTCTCATGGGGCTTCAATTTCTCTGTTTGTAAAATAGTAAGATTGGACTAGGTGAGTTTGAATGTACTTTCCAGCCCAAAAGATCATATTTCCATATACTTGGCTTGGCCAAGAAATACAGAAGTCTTATCTACTCGTCCCAAGCTTTAAATTGAGTATCCCTATGTGAGTGATTTCCAAAATTTTAGATGTAGCCTAACCTCTCTCTGGAAAGTTAGATGCATGTACCAAAATATTTCTTCACTATCTCCATTTGGATGATGAGCAGGCATCTCTAATTTAAGGCAGCCAAAACAGAATTCCCAATCTGTCGTTGCTGGTCTCCAAATTAGCTTTCCCTTAGTTTTCAAAAATGAGTGAAATAGCTTTACTGCCCACCTACTTGCTTAAAGCAGCAAGCTAAAAGTGATCTTTCCTTCCCAACTGCCTTCCAGCTATTGGCAACTCTACCTTCAGACATTATTCTGAGTTTTTCCACTCTTGTTTATCTTCCATTCCCATTAGTCTCTTCTAAATCCTCAACATCCCTCTCCTGTCCCATTATAGTTATAACCCAACTTATTTCTTAGCTTTCAATCTTGCCTCTCTGCAAACTACTTTCCACACAAAGCTAAAAGTGAGCTTTTAAAAATATAAATCAGACTCTATTCCTTTTCTGCTGAAAAATTTTCAGTGGTTTCATATCAGGAAAACTCTGAACTCCTCACTCTAAATTCTAAAGCTGTTAGTGGTCTGCCTCTTGTCTCTCCTCTGGCTCATTTCTTTCACTTTCAACTTCCCTGTTTCACGCCAGTCACTCTGATGAGCTTGCCTTCCCTTGAACATTCCTGTATTAATCAGTGTTCCTCCAAGAGAACCAATAGTATATTTACATGTATATATATAAAAAGAGTTATGGTAAGGAATTGACTCATGTGCTAATGGAATCTGAGAAGCTCCATGATCTGTTGTCTGCAAGCTGGAGACCCCAGAGAACCAATGGTGTGGGTTCTAGCCTGCATGCAAAGGCCTAAGTACTGGAATGTTGGTGGTGTAACTCCTAGACCACAGATGAGGGAAGAACTACAGGTCAGCTTAGTAGTTAAGCAGAGGCAGTGAATTCTCCCTTCTGCTTCTTTTTGTTGTTCCAGTCAGGTCCTCCTCAGTGGACTGGATGTTCCACATATCATGGGATGGGCCATCTTCTTTACTCACTGTCTTGATTCAAATGCTGACTTCATCTGGAAACATCCCTACAGACACACAGAAATGTTTAGCCAAATACCAGGGGAACCAACTATACTGTGACCCATTCAAATTGACCATTCAAGTTGACCATAGAATTAATTATCATTAATGCCAACCTTACCCCCTACTTAGAGCCCTTGGGTTTGTTCTTTCTGCCTCAAAGTGTTTTTCCCATAACTGCATGGTTGGTTCTTGCCATTCAGTTATCACCTTGAGAGTCACCTTCCCTCTCCAAAATCCTTCCCTATCCATTCAATATATACTAGATAACTGAGTTGCTATTTATCATATCATCTGACTTTAATTTTCAATAGAACACTTTACAAGATGGTTATTTTCTTGCTACCTGTTTATTTTTGCTGACTTTCTGCCATGACAGGTAAGTTCCATTAAGATGGAGAGCTTCTCTTGATCACCAAATATCCCTCCACTATAACAGAGGTGGTCATAACTACATATCAAGTAACTATTGAACAAAGAAAAACCCTTGGAACCTTAAGATTCCTGCTATAGTGTCTATCAGATAGCAATATCTTTCCTTAGCTATTTGTCCACAAAGAAGTGTCTCATGATTTTGGAAAGAGATTTGGCCTTATGGACATTTTCTAAATATCTGGAGATCACTTAAGTATTCAACTAACAGAGGCATCACATAAGGTGATGCAGATATTACAAGCCCCATTGGAGTCCCATATGATTGAACGCTAAGAGCTAAACAGAAAATAGAAGCAGGCCTATAGGTGATTCTGAAATGTAAATAACAGACAAGAGCTATAAAATTGCTATGAGTACTACATTCAGGAACAGAGAAGAAAAGATGGATTTCTTCACCACACACTTGGAATCTTTTTAAAAAAAGAATACGTGAACATTCTAGTATTGAATAACTTGTGATTGATATCAGAACCCACTGACTAGGTTTCATAGTAGAAGAACAAATGTTAGTGATTGAAGGACAAATTAACAGAAAATGTTCAATTGAAGGACAAGTAAAAAGATGTGAGAAAACAGAAGAAAGGATAAAAAGTAGGTGAGTAAGAAGATTAACACACAGCTAATCAGAGACTTGGAAGGCAAAGAGAAATGGACAGAGTGATATTTGAGGAGTAATAAACAAGCATTTTTCAAAACTGATGAATATCTTCTACCTACAGATTCCAGAAGTTCAGTGTAATCCAAGCAGCATAAATAGAAAGAAACCCCACCTGAACAGCTGAAAGTAGAAAGCCAAAAACAAAGGGAAAAAACCCAAGTCAGCTAATTTGTGAAGTTGGAGATAGTCAAGGACATAGATAAGCCAGAAACTGGGGACTTGTCTTTGGAAATCTAGAACATAGCATAAACTTATTGTAGTTATCATTATAGCTACAACTTTACTTATAACCATATGTTTGAAAAAATATATTCTGTAATGATAAACCACATTGGGTTTATCATTGTTATTATTATTCAATATATTTTTTATTCATTCACTCATTCATGCATGCAGACATTCTTATGGATATTTATGTGGGTCACATCTCCATAGTAACCCGCTCTTTTTTGATAGCCAACAAAAGAAATGTTAGTTTTTGCCTTCTTGAATGCCCATGTAATTCTTAAGAACCATCTCATTTATTACTTCCATCCAGTCTACAAAAATGTCCATTTTACAAATGATAAAAAAGTTTTGAAGTAACACTGTATTATATTATCTATATTATATATCATTATGATATGTATATTATATATAAACATATAGCTTCAGGTGTGCATCATCATAAATCAACATCTGTATATGTGATAGCAAATGCACCACCCAACTCTGTTCTTCGGCTGATGCTTTTTGCCCAATTTACTTACCTCTCTTTCTCTTTCCCCTCTGAAATTTGTTTGGTCTTACAGTCTAACCGTGAATTTTTGTTTCGTTTAGTTTGTTGGTTTGTTTTCTCTCTTTACCTTCACATGTGAGTGAAATCATCTGCTATTTGTCTCTCCACCAGGCTTATTTCATCGTGATACCCTATATATAGGGCAGTCTATGAAGTTGCAAACGGCAGGGTTTCTTTCTCTTATTTTTAACCACCAAGTAGCCGTCATGGTGCATCTCCCTCAGTGAGTCCAGTTCAGAGGGGGAAAATGAAATGCAGGGCTATTAAGTGAATTGAGCACAGTTGCAGAGCCTGTAAGCGACAGAGCAGTGGATCAAAGCCAGATGTCTCCAATCACAAAACTTCTGTTCTCACTCCTGAAACAGGGGTCTCCTGGGTGTGGTCACCCGTCCCTCTGTTTCAGCCCACCTCTCAGTGCTGCCACCGAGTCAGCCCCCAACTACTGTGCTACCCTGCGCCTGGGTACCCACAGCCCTGGAGGATGAGTCTTAGACTTTTACTGGGTGAAGCTAGATGACACTCTGGGTCAATATTTCCCCCATGTACCCTGAACTCTGATTAATGTTGAGCCCAAAGGAGGCATGGAACATTCTGATAACGCCACCAGGATCTCTGCAACTTGAGATTCAAGGAGTCTACAAGCTCCCTGAATATCTGCCATGTCTTTCATGCCTGTGCGTGCGTGCACATGTGTGCGTTTGTCTCAAAGGAGTGTGAAATCCACAAGAGATTAAGGACCCCTGGAAGCAAACCCACCGGTCCACTCACTAAGGCGCCATCCCACTTGATTCCACTTCTCCTTTTCATCTGGAAAATCAGGATTCGTGATGTATCCAGCCTCCCAGGTCACTTTTCCCTGACACCCATCCCTGAGGCCTGGCAAAGAAAAAGCGCCTGCTTTCACTTAGGAGCAACGACAACAAAGTTCAATCCTCATCATTCCCAGGCAATTATGAGAAGGAAGACACGCACCACTACATTTCTGACAGGCTTTTACGATCTGGTTTTATTATTCAACTCTTACTAAAATGCTAATCCCCTGGGAGCTGCAACAAAGTCTCTGTGTGTGTTCTGTAGCACAAACAAACATCTTAAAGGAAATTTGGAGGAGAGGAGGGACCATACTGACATCATTTCAAAGATGCAGCAGGAGGAGCTGTGAGCAGGGCACTCCCCACCTCCATGGCTCTGACGTTGCTATTGAGATGAGAAGGCCTGGGAGGAATAAGTCTGTTCTGGAAGTAGGGAGATTCAAATGGGTTGGGAGGCACTGCTTTCTAAATCTGGGGCCATGGGACAAGTGGGAGCCTCCAAGGAGAACTGGGACGAAGTTTCTGGAGACAGGCATCCTGGTGTCCCGGTCACTGCTGTCAGGGCAGCGTTAGAACACATTCACCCCAATAAATGAATGTTCTACTTGGACATGAACAAAAGCCTATTCCACCACATGATCTCGTCTCCTTGACCTCCTGCCAATAAAAAATATAGAGTGCATTGTGTGGCATTTCACACTCATAACTACCAAGAAATGATGAGCTTTTCATTTTCAAATATTCCTTGGCAACATTCTATCTGTTCTTGGAAGACTGTTCTAGAAAATAAAATAATAGGCTCTATGGCATCCCAGCTAACAGGAGAGGGAGAGGCTGATTTAGACGGCAAAGTTCTCACTTCCACCAAAGTCCAGGGAAAGGAAACACCCCCCAAGAGGATGAATCTGGGGTTCCGGCTTTACTATTTCTTTCCCAGGATTCCACTCCTGGGTATTTAGTAGCTTTTTGAAAAATCATGTTTACCACTGTGCCACTGCTGATGGGAAGGCAAACTGGTCCAGTTATTATGGAAAGCTATGTAGAGGACTACTGAAAATGGAAATTCTATTTGATCCTGCAATCCCACTTCTGGGAATCTACCCAAAGGATAAAAAAACACTCATTCAAAAGGACACCTGTCCTCAGATGTTCACAGCAGCACTATTTGCAATAGCAGGATATGGAGGTAACCCAAATGCCCCAAACAGATGAATGGATCAGAAGGTTGTGGTCTATGCACACAATGGAATATTATTCACCTATCAACAAAGACTAAGTTATGTCATTCGCAGCAACATGGATAGAGCTAGAAGGGATCGTGTTAGTGGAAATAAGCCAGAAGGGAAAAAAGAAATACTGGATAGTCTCACTTACATGAGGGATATAGGGAAAATAAACAAATAAATGGACAAGAAAAATCTAAAACTGTCAGCAGAACTAAGGCATAGGACAAGAGAGGGGGAGGAGGATAAAATCGGGGGAGGGATGGGCAAAAGATATTAAGATGGTTTATGGCTGAGAAGGTGGTGGGAGAACCTCAAGGCAGACAATGATGTAAAATATAATATGTGCAATTAAAAATTAAATTAAATCAATTAAAAAATAAAATTAAAAAATAAATAATTATGTTTA
>PVHY01027521.1:0-16145 GCA_004024945.1 Uropsilus gracilis
AAAAAAACAGATAATGGTAGGTGGTTTAAAACTTCTTGTTATGTGAAAGTTCATTCTATCAAAAATTCTCATTAAAAAGTTAACTTTTACATCTTGACATGATCAGTGTTTTTATAATTCACATTTTGTTCGCTTTTCAACATTTGGCATAATTTCTAAAGTTTCTAAGTCTTTAACATTCTACAGTCATGTGTCACTAAATAGTGTTTCAGACAGTGGAGACCACACATACTCTAGGAGTCCAAATAGGGCATACATATAGCTTAGGTGAGATGTAGACAATACTATCTAGGCTTGTGTTATTTCTGCTCTATGACACTCGCACATAACAAGGAAATCTCTCGACCAATGTATTTCAGAATCTAGCACCCCATTAAGCAATGCATGACTGTACTGGTATCGTCAGCTTGGTCATTTAATCTATAATACCCACTCTGAAAGAACTAGAATCACCCAAAGGGCTAAAAAGAAAGCAAACAAATAAAAACCCTGCTGCTGCTATTCCTCCCAGCCCTGCATCTTTTGATGTAACTGGGGGAGAAGCTTATCTAGCATTAATTTTTTTAGTTCAATAACTTTTATTTTTATACTTCTTAGAAAATTATGATAGCATAGATTTACATCAGTGTTTATTTATTAGAAATATAGGCTCTCCTCCCACCAGGTGTCATTACCACATCACACCCACAACCACACACCCATAGTTCTTCACCATTGTCCACTGAACAAGGTGGGGAGGGAACACTGTGAGTACTGGAATTTCTAAAACTCACTAGATTCTGATGTGAACCGAATTTGAGAAAATCACTGGTTTAAGTAAATTCCTAAGACAAATAATCTAATTTTAAAACTGTCAGTAGACATACTTTTGTAAATGAAGAATCAAGTCAACAAAATTTGATTAAAAACACCAACAAAGGATTTGAATAAACATTTCTCTGAACAAGATATACAAATGGCAACAAGTACATGAAAATATGCTTAACACTATTAGCCATCAGAGAAATGCAAATTTAAAATGATTTGAGTAATATCAAAACCATAAGACTACTTTATACATATTAGTATGACTAGAATAAAAGAGACAGATAATAACAAATATTAGCAATGATATGGAAAATTGTTATTCTCATGTAGTGTTGGTGATATTGTAAAATGATAAATCACTTTGGAAAACAACTCAGCACTAAAGTAAACAGAAACTATATATGACCCAGACATTACACTCCTGGACATGTATGTTAGATAAGGGAAAACATGTATCCATACAAAAATTTGTACATGAATGTTCATAACAGAAATTTTTTGACCCCAAATAAACATGCTTTGCCATTTTTAACGCCCCTCCCTGGATTTTTTTGGTTAAGAAACAGAATATTAAAATTTGGACTCAAATGGTAAATGAGGTGATTAAGCAGGACAATTTGAATTCAGGAGTCTAGGAAGACTCATAAGACAAAGACAAATGCCAGGTGCTGGGGACATGAAAGGATGAACAGTGATAATTTAGGAACTGAAAATACAAGGATGCCCAAAACCAGAAAATCATTATGAAAAAGAGAATTACAGAAATAATAAATCAAAAAATTAAACTCTGAATGAGATTAGTCCATCAAACAGGGTCAGGGTGTATAAAATATTAGTTGAAGTCCAAGTAAATAAAGGGTAGTACTAGAAAGGGCTATGACTACTTTGATTTCCACATAGGTTGGTGTCAATGTTGCCATACGTTGGATTTGGTAAAGCTGCAGGGGTATCTATGCAATTAGGGATGTTTGAGATCTATAAAGTTTCAGTTATGGTGTGAAGGTGGTAGAAGCACCTTGTATAAAATAAACTTAGTACTAATTTAAAATACTTATTCTCCTATGCCTAGAGCCAGAGTTCTAAATTCTGGGTGTGGAATATGGATCACAACAGTTTGAAATTAAAGGGATCAGTTGCAAAAACTGGGTAGAGAGGCTAGAATATAAACAGTTCTTTACAACCCTAGGTTATATGGCCATGACCCTGGTCCAATGTTAAGAATAGGAAATAACTGTTCAGATGTTACATAAATAACATTACTAAATTTATTCTTCCTTTTCTCTCTCTTTTTTTAAAGAGTTTAGAATGTATAGGAAAAGATGTATAGAAAAAATAACATATTTTAGTCTCAAGTAAAGTATATTGTGTTAATTGCCATGGAACACAGACAAATGTATGGGAACACTTGGGAACCTCTCTTGGAAAATCTGACTCTGAGTGTGACTTGGATTTTTTCTGGAGAGCTCATGCCCAGGCTTCTGAGGGTTTAGAGAAGTTAAGATGGAAAGGTCAATTCACAGAGGGGAGAAACATGAGTAAAACAATAGCTTTTGGTTGCTATGAGTTTCCTGACCTGAAGAATATGCACGATAGGGATGTCTCTACATGTGTAATTTTGTTTAAAATACAGGAAGAGTCAGACCATACTCCCCCAGCATGTGGCTGAGTGGGTGTGGAAACACCTCGGGTGATGAGACACATCACAAAGACTCAATCTCTGCTTGAATTGGATGGCAATAAAAACAAAATCAACTGCCAAACCTGTGTGTGCCCGCCAAGCTTTTTCTGGACCACAAGGCATTATACTATGATGTAGAACCATTCCTGTTCTGTTATGACAGAAGCAAACAACACTGGCTGTCACCTAACTGGATATTTTTCCAAGGAAAAGACTTCATTCCTCAATGACAATGTGTCCTTTATCCTAGCAATGCCTCAGTACAAGAGACACGGTGATGGCAAGATGATCCTTGATTTCAGTCATTTACTTTCCAAAGTGGAAGAAAAAGCTGGCTCCCTAGAAAATTCACTCTCAGGTCTGGGATTCATAAACTATCGGAGTTACTGGAAAGAACTTCTCTATTACCTGCATTATTTCCCTGGCAAAGAGACTGCTACCAAAAATTTGTCAGGAGACAGCAGTGAATCCTGTGGACACTGCAGCACTCTGTAAGTCCTTCAACGCACAAGTATTGCAAAGGAAAAACACCCAGTTTTAAAGAGAAAGGACCTACCTGACTGAGGAGTGCCTAACCAGAGGCCAAGAGATTCAACTCCAATAAAACAATGGATCCTAGTTTTTTAAAATGGACGCTCCAAAGGGCATTTTAAGTGATTGTTACTCTGAACCAGTGAACCCCAGAAGTGGGAATCCATGCCCTAGGGTCCTGTCAGTCATTTCTGTTTCTCCTATGATTGGTAAGTACAATATCCTTTGGGATGCTCACGTCCTCAGGCCTGTCTTAGCTCTGACCTGACTTCCGGGTCACTGCAGATGCTGGTTCTGAGAACTGTTGTTCAGCCTCAGTGAGTTTGCCTGGATGGGGTCTATGACACTTGAGCGCAGATCCCTCCCAGCACTGACCCAAGGTGTTCTACTTTGGTATTGTACCTGTCCAGTCACTGGTTCTCTCCTCCCAGTTCCTTAGACTCATGAGGTTATGTCTTGTCTTTGAGACTTCGTAATCCTGCTGCCTGCTGCCCGCTCACCAGACCTTGCAACATGGTTGCCACCACTGGGACCTTTCCAGTTAGTCTTCACCCATGTTTTTTGGAGGTGCAGGGAAGAGGTAGCACTTCTGAGTACTGGGAGGGGTTCGTTCCCTTTGCATTTCATCTCGCTTTAAATTTTCTTCCTACATTTTTATTGGAAGACCTTATTTTTTCTCAGTAGCAGGCTGACGGGAGCCATACTTAAGAAGACTCTCCTGGGATTAATTTGGCAACAGCACATACTCATCTGAATGAGATGGAGAGAAGAATGAAGAGGCAGTGATTATGCATTTTGATTTGAGTTCACCTGTGTGCAGTGGGCCTTGACTTGGTGGAAGGGAATGAATGCTCTGCCTCACCACACACACACAAAATTTAACATTCTTTTGAAATTGTATTCACAGATAAGCTTCTCTAATTTGCCAGTTCTTCTGTGCTAGGGCATGTTTCTAGGAAACAAAATGTACTAATAAATCTATCAGGGGCAGAAAAACAGTGGGGGACAACTGCAGCTGAGCATCCAGGAGTGACAAAGATTAATTCCTACATCTGCTCAGTCAGATAGAAACAAAGGTCACTGTGCATAGATTAGCATCCTGATCACCACTGCCTCTCCCTGTCCCTGTCCCTGTCCCTCTGTCTCTCTTTTCCTTCTCTCTCTACCTTTCCTTTACTCTCTCTCTCTCTCTCACACACACACACCTATTACCTTTCACCACTGATAATGACAAAATTTAAATGCCTGAGAATTGTTTATTGTATGACATCTTCCTCCCCTTAAAATGCAAGCTATCTAGTGGGATGGAAATGGGAGAAGGCATTGAATAGGATCAGAAACTGAATAATGTCAGGTTGTAGTCTAATCTTGTTAGCACCCAAATTAAGTGAAATTTTGATGTTCAACTACTTTTAGGAAGGCGATAGGAACAGGGAATTTAAGAACAAATCCTCTGATGCAGCAATTTGAACATAGTAAGAAAAGCTGTTTCAGTGAAGCAGTTGAACACATGTGAACATTTGGCATTGCCTAAGAAAGCCTTTGGAAGTTGATTCTTTGTCCTCATGCTTCACAGTTTCACATATACAGGCACTTCCTGTTTATGAGGCCTACAATTATTGATACCTGAAAGATTTATTTTCTTTTAATAATCTTAGGCTAGGAAGAATATTTTTGTTTGCCAAATTATAAATTTGAATTATCAAAAGGAAAACACCAATGTAACTACCACACAAGCCAAGAATATTATAAAATCTTGAAATCTCTACCTATAATTATAGTCATGTGTTACTTAGGTCAATCATGGACCCACACATGATGGTGGTACCAATAGGCTATAACATAAAGTATAGTGATGTATTAGACTATTGTGCAACCTTATTATAGAATTAATGATGCATTTCTTAGAACATATCCTGGTCATTAAGTGGCACTGATGGTATTTTCTTCCTCCCTAAAGGTAAACCACAATCTTGACTTTTGAAACTATGCTAGTTTAGTGATGCTTGGTTTTGAATTTTATATAAGGCAATGAAACTAGAGAGCAACCAAAAGAAGAAAGAGATGTAAAACATAAATATGAGGGTACAAAATAACATTCTAATGAATAACTATTGAGTCAATGAATAAATCAAAGGAGAAATCAAATAGTACCAGGAAACAAATGACAATGAGAACACAAATTACCAGAACCTATGGGATATAGAAAAAGCAGTACTAAGAATGGAATACTGAGTACCAAGTACTAAGACCTACTTCAGAAAAACAGAAAAATTACAAATTAAAAAATCCAAGCTTAAATACACACAAACAATACACAATGTCTCTGATGAACATAGATGCAAAAATACTCAACAAAATACTAGCAAACAAAAGCAAACAATGCCTGAAAAGGATAATATACCAAGATCAAGTGTGATTTACTCAAGCAATGCAAGGAGCAAGGTCTTGGTAAATATCTAGCACCATACACAAAAAGTAATTCAACATGATCTAAAGACTTGAATTTAAGATCAGAAATGATAAAAATATATAGATGATATGCTTCTTAGTATTGACAACAGAGTTATCTTTGGGATTCAATTCCTCTAGCAGGGAGAACAAAAGCAAAAGTAAACAAATGTAACTCCATCAAACTGAAAAGTTTCTGTACAACAAAAGAAAATGCCATGAAAATAAAAAGTACCTGTAAACAAATGACAAAAAGGCTTCCTACTAAATGGGAGATTTTTGCAAATCACATTCCAGCAAGGGTTAACATTCAAAATAAATATGGAACTCAAAAAACTCAACAACAACAAAAACAACCCAATTAGAAAAATAGACTTTGAGGACCGAGTGCAGTGGTGCATGCCTATAATCCCAGCACTGAGAGACCGAGGCCAAGAATCACTTGAGTCCATGGGTTCGAAACTACCCCAGGCAACACAGAAAGACCTAATCTCTAATAGCCAGGCAGTGGCACACATGCCTGTAATCCCAGCTACCTGGGAGGCTGAGGCTAGGGATCACCTGAGCCTGCGGGTTCGGAACTATCCCAGGCAACATAGCAAGACCTAGTCTCTTTAAAAAAAGAAAAGAAAAATAAACTTTGAGTAGACACTGCTCCAGAGAAGACACACAAATAGCCAACAGACACATGAAAACTACAGTTGCCATCTCTTATTATTGGGGAAATGCAAATCAAAATAACTATGGACTATCTCCTCATAACTATGACAATGACTATTCTTCAAAATACAAGAAACAAGAGGATACTGAAAGAATGGAACCCTTGTACACTTCTATGTGATTTATAACAATGTATACTGAAGTTTAAATGTTGTAAATCAATGATACTGAAATAAAAATTATTTTTAAAAAAACTAAGAAATACAACTCTTTTAAATGGTGTAAATTATAGGTTTTTCATAAATTCACTGTTGGATTGAGGAATTTCTATTCTTGTTGAAATTTTATCAGGAACAGAATCTTGTTAAATACTTTTTCTATATCTGCAATGGTTTAAGTTGATATAATTGTGAATTATATTATTAGAGCTCTGGATGTAAAAGAGAGTATGCATTCCTTTCAACCTCACTTTGAAATGATTCATTATCCTTTTGGTAATTCGTTGTATAAAATTTGTTACAATTTTTATTAGAACTTCATACCTGTATTCATGAGGGATATTATCTTAGAGGTTTTTTTTTCCAATGTCTTTGTTAGGTTTTAATATTAAATTAATGCTGTTTTCACAGAATGAGTTAGGAAATGAATCATGATTTTTAATGTTTTAGGAGAATAGGTGTAAATGGATACTATTTCTACAGGTACAGGTTGGTTGGGTCTTGTTTAGGGTCCTACACAAGACTGAGGTGAGGGGGTAAGTCATGGCTGCTGTCTTCCAAGGCAGGATAGGAGAAATTACACCTCCACGCTCATTAACTTTGCTGTTGGCAGGCGTGAGGAGCCCTGTTTTCACATTCACACGCAGCTAGTAAGTCTCAGGATCTTGTTGGGTATAGATTGGAAACATTTATTTGTAATGAGGGTATCTCCACAAAGCAATTCTCTAACACAGCAGGTGGCTCCCCCCTCAGAGTTAGCAAGTGAGAGTGAGAAATCCAAAATGGAAGCCATTGTCCTTTTGTAACCCTACCCCCAATGTTACATCTCATTAATAAGCAAGTCAGTAAGTATAGTCCATACAAAAGGAGAGAGAATTTCACAAGAGTGTCACAACCAAGAAGTAGGAATCATTGGAGAACATCTTCAAGCCTGCCTACCACAGTTGTTGCAACCATTCATAGCTATTGAATCTTTAGTGACATGACCTCTCCCTTCTTTATTTGGATAATTATATCTGGTTTGTTTCCCCCTCCTCCTCCCTTAGGGTAGAGATTGGTTCTTTGTTGTTTTCTGTTTTCTACTTTATCAATTTCCTCTTGATTTATATTGGTTTTTTTTTTCTTTTTTTGCTTATTTGTACCTTGATGCTCTTTTTTTTCCTGATCTGTAAGGTATATCTTTTTTCTTTCCTATCATGGAGTTGAGAGCTAAAATTAGCCCTAAGTACTGCTTTAATGATATTGAACAATTTTGATATGTTGCATTTTCATTTTCATTCAGATGAAAATAGTTTCTAGTTTCCCTTTTAATTTCTTCTTGACCATGGGTTATTTCAATGTCCTATTTAGTTTCTAAATATTTCAGAACTTTCCAGATATCATTCTGTTATGGATTTTTAATTTAATTCCATTTTGTGGCCAGAGAACATACTCTGTATGACTTGAATTCTTTTAAATTTAATGAGATTTTTGGCCCAGAATGTGATCTATTTTGGTAAATGTTCCATGTGTTCTTCAAAACAATATAAATTCTGCTGTTGTTGGGTGTAGGATTATATAAATGTCAGTTGTTTGATGGTGTCACTCAATCTTTTAAATCTTTACTCATTTCCTCTCATATACTACATTTTAAAATTTTTATCAAAATGTAATATTTGTAGGTAAACTTGAAAATTAATGTACTGTTTTTCTTTTAAAATATCTTACTTCCTTTAGCACACACAGTCATGTGCAATTGCACATGTACATAAAGTTACAAATTTGTAGATCACAGCTGGAATTAAGTGAAGCATCTAATTATGATGTTGCACCTTTGAACAAATTTTACTGCTTAAGATTAAAAGCACTTTTGAACTAGAATATTTTATCTTTCCGTGTCTGACCTTGTAGCTACTTAATTGCAAAGCATGTTCTATTCACAGTGTTTCTTAATATTTTATTGTCTATACCAATTTATGAGCCCACTGCAAATAAGGCAGACAGTAAAAATTTTAATACAGTGAAAGAAATGCATGTTTCTACTTTAATACTGTTCACAAGTATTCTATTTTAACAGACTATATAGATTTTTTTAAAAAATTTTGCATTCACAGAAACCAAATGGTTTCACTAATATACAGGATATAGTGAAAAAAATAAACAAAAGCCTTGAGGAAAAGTCAAAACAAGCTAAGCACCAAACTGAAGTACACAACTTTGAGCAGGACGGAAAGGCGGGGAAGGGAGTGAAGGGTGGGGTGGGGGCAAATCCCTGAGATTACAATGTTGTGAAATTTATATATATATATAAAAAAAAACTTTGCATTCTACAAGATTGTTTATAAAAATCTAGGTCGTGGGACAAAGAATAAATACAATACTTGAAACATTTAACTTTGCAGCCAGAATACTAATAAAAATATTATTTCAATTAAAATACTAGCATTCAGTAAATGTCTTCTACCATGTGAACCCAGTATCAAAACTGATTTTTGCAATCTTAAATTTGAAAGATCTATGTCCTCAGGGTTTACCTCCATTTTACCTCCAATGAAAACAATGTCATTAAAATAAAATAAAACAAACTGTTGTGGATCTGTACTTTCTTCAACGATAAATTATTTTTAAACACAAGAGAAATGTTTTTACTGCTTCTTCAGCTGCTCATAAGGTTTCACTAGACAGCTCAATATAGGAATGATAACAATTCTTGTCTCCCCTCCATAACAGTTCTTGAAGCCATTAAACTAGCTTCACATGGAATAGAGAGGGACTGCCATAGTGTTCTTAAATAGAGCTCCTTCTTAACTGTAGAAAGTTTATCCCTAAAGGTTTTAAACTATTGATTTGCTGGAGGTAAAAGTAACAGATGAATCAATGATACCATTTACCTATATGTCAATCGTGCATTAATTTGCACTATAGAATTATGTTTCAGCTGGAAAGATGGTACTCCACAATTCTTTAACCTTAAAATGCATGGGTTTTCCTAATCATTTTGTTGACATCAGCCACCAGTAGGATTTAAATCTTATTTTTCCCAGTATCACTGAAAACATATTTAAAGCACATTGATTGTGCTCCAGAATCTGTTCTAAATGTTGGGGACAGGGGTAAACATGATAGACAAGATCCCTGTATTCACAGGCTTTCCATTCTGGTAGGGCATGCAGACAATAAAGTTATCTCAATAAATAAATTAATATCCAAGAGTTACAGTTGTTATTAAAATATAAGTAGGATGATTAGATATGGAATGAGTTATGAGGGTTGGGTGGCATTGGGTAGAGTGGCCACTTTAGTTAGGAAAAACAGGGAAGCTTTTTCTAATGAGATGACATTTGAGTCAAGATTTATAAGTCATGATTAAATCTGGAAAAGGTTGTTAGACAGTGGAAACAAACACTATGGGACAGTAAGGCAAAGACCTTGAGTTGGGAGACTACTAAGAATATTCGAGGAATAGACTGAAAAGTGGTTAGAGCAGCTTCAAGATGGTGTGTCACATGTCAGTCACTGCCACACTGTGGCTGACTTAGCATTTAAAATCACTGCTGCTCAACAATCCTATGTCCTCCATCCCTCAAATGACCAAAGGTTCCCCACAATGCCTGCTAGACAAATTCAACCTCTTGACTCTCATGTGAGGGCTAAAAGTAGGCAGTGGAGCATAAAATACACTTGATCATCACAAGATGTGAGACTAGGGTGGGACTGGATAAGTTTGGCCTCTCTGAGGGTGGTGTTGAAGTATGGTGTGGGTTCCCTCCAGAAGCCAGCTGTGGGTCAGGGAGAAGACTGGAATGGGACTTCTTAGGAGGCAGCTTAGGTCTGCTGGGCTAGGATAGAGTACAGAGTATTGGAGTGGGGGGCATGGGTGAATCTGAGGGAAGGACTGAATAGAAGTTGGAGGCAAGAGTCTGTAATTCCTTTTAAAAAAAGTCATCACTGGTTTGTTTCACCAGCCACGGAAGCCACAGATAGTTACCCTAATGAACCCAGAATGGTATATCTATTCTAGAATTAATCTACTTTTAATAGATAGTAGGGCATCATTATTTTTACAGAAATCTTAGCCCATCCAAACTAATTCTAATTGTATCAACCATATGTTGCTTTGGAATATTTCTCAACATGCTTCCTTTTTTAATATCAAATACCCCATCTTCTCAGAAGTATCATATGCTCTTTTATGAGGAGAGACTCTTCACGCTCTTCTGTGGATATCCTTATAGTGTTAGCACATCACTGTGCTAGCACACTTTTCTCAAGAGGAAACTTCTCAAGTAGCTTAATGCCACAGTGGGAGACAAACTGCTGTTACCAGCAGCTCCTGTAACAAAATGGTCCTGAAACTCAGTGCCATGAGGGTATTTGGTTCAGGCCATGGGAGACAAGAAACTATGCATATGGGCTGCTTACCTGTTCTTCCTGCAGCGAATTGTGAAAGCTAGGAAGAAAACTATGAGAAGAAGTCCACAGCTGAGGAAAGTCCAAATAACACCCAAGAGGATAGGAGATAGTGAAGAACCAGTCTTACTGCTGTAATGGGAGGAGGTCTGAAAATAGAATAAAACAAGCTGTTAGAAATAAGGCTCTTCTAGCCAGGCACAGTGGCGTGCACCTGTAATTCCAGCTATTTGGTAAAGCTAGGAATCACTTGAGACTGTGGGTTCGAGAATGCCCCGGGCAACAGAGTTAGACCCAGTTTCAAAAAAATGGCCGGGCATGGTGGCAATGCCTATAATTCCAGCTACCTGGGAGGCTGAGGGTAGGGATCTCTTGAATCCATGGGTTCAAGACTACCCCGGGCAACATAGCAAGATCTTGTCTCAAAAAAAGAAAAAAAAGAAGAAAACAAGAAGTAAGGCTCTTCTATAGATCAGACATGAACTGACCATCCATCATTACCAAAGTAGGAAATACATGAACTGTGTGAGCATTTCCTCCTCTCCCCTCCCCCACAACAAGACTATCTGATTAGCCCTGACACCCCATGGCTGCTCACTTACAATTGTTGTCCTGCAGAGATCATGAAGGGGTCTCTGATCTAGTTCCTGACCAGGAAAACTGTCACATAATTCAGAGCAGTTTATTTCAGGCTCCATGTCATCACATGCTCCTCTTGGTGAGTGCTTATTCACAGTCTTGATTACCCACTGATAGGTAACTTGCAGATATTTTACTAAAACATAAGAGCAACTCAAGTCTTTTCTTCACAAGTGCCATTTGCAAGCTGGCTCCTGGCTCAGAATCTGGGGAGAACAACCTATTCGGGTGGAAGCAAAGGGTTCTTTCACAAGATTCTTTCATTAGGCACACTCCAAGCTTGTCAACAGCCAGGACACACCATATGAGTCAATCAAGAATGGGCATTTTAGTTATCATTAAGATTACCAGGGTATATGATTCTGGCTTGCCACCAGATGGCAGTCACTGCTCCAAGTAGTCTCACATGGGTCCAGAAGGAAAGCAATTAGACCTGTTAAAGAACAAATTAAACAAACATGCATAAACATACATATAAACATATATGTGAAAATAATTTATTAGAGGTTTAGAAGCCTTTTATACATTTTAATTTTATAGTTATATTTATTATATATAATATATATAGCAAAGGTTTCGATATATATATTTATATATATTTAAAAATAAGTATATTTAGACTAGAAGACCTTCCTCATTATAAGAGTATAAAAGTATTCCTTCACATTTTCTTCGAATATTTTTATGGTTTTATCTTTACATTTACATCTTTAATTCATCTGGAGTATATCTTAATATAAAATGGGAGATGGGGGCTTCTAACTTTCATTCCCCCTGCCACCCCCTCAGGCCTGTCCAGTTTCCCAACCAATTGTTGAATAGTTTATCTTTTTCCACTGATTTGTAAAGCCACCTTTACATGGTTTTCTTGATTTTAATGACAGAGGTATTTGTCATTATTTGAATAAATTTGAATTACAGTTGCAAAAGAAAAAGTGTATTTAAAGTTTTAAATATATTGAAATAAACTATTTTAATCCTCTACAATAAACAATACTTTAAAAACAAAGAAGAAGCACATCTAAAAATTGTTAGAGATAAATCTACACATTCTCTCTTCAGATCCTTTTTATGGCCCAACTCAATAAAAACTTTATAGACAATCAAGACATATCTTTTTTCCATACTTAAAGTCCTCTGCCTTTCCAAGCTCTCTCCAAGTTACTCATGGCTTAAACACTGTCTGATTTGATCCTGAGAAGCAGTGGGCTCAGGTGTTCCATATTATCTGTAGACACTGTCCCTTGGTAGCCCTAGTTTTTGTTCTTGCAAGAGGAGAAACATTCTGTATCCAGTCAACTGGCAGCACAAAAGGACAGGCAAGCCCTTTTCCTACACTTTGTTAGACCAGTAGAATGAGATAGGCTGCTCAGTAATAAAATAAATTCTCATTTAACATTACTGAGAGGTTTTAGAAATTGCAACTTTAAATGAAAGTATAACAAAACTGAGTCCTTGAGTAATGTCATTTCATTTAGTCTAGGCTGAGACTTTTCTTTTTCCTTGTCAAGAAAACAACATTTACTATCTGGTGATCTGCCACAGGAGTGAAACTGAGGCACTTTAGGAATCCCCACAGATTATTATGATGCCTCCAATATAAATACTGTGACCCAAAATAAAGTTCTGCCTTGCAGAACAGAAGTAGAAATGTGTAAAATATAGGAAACATATATCTGCCAATCCAACATACATTATAGTCCTTCTTGTGACTTAAAATATTGTTCTGTGCTAGATGGCACAATGTGGGTTTCCAGTTTTTAAAAAAGGAAAAAGAATGTTCCCTCAGCAACTAATATTTCAGCTAAATTAGAATGCTCATTTTCATTTTAATATTTACTTCTTAATTTTACATTCAGAAATCTGATGAGACTGCACAAGAATCCCTATATTTTACGCAAATTAGCCCAAAAGACTTGTTCCTAATCCTTTAAAATAATTAATAGGGAAAACATTTTAAATTTTACCAATGAGACTCTAAAAGAGGATGCCACTTCTGTTTTGTGTCTTTGAAATAACTTAGTATGGTTTCCTTTTATCGTAGAAGAAAACTGGAAGAAGGAAAATATATCAGTTATTATTATTTCAATCATTATTTCAATAGCCACCGATCATGGGACTTATGTTTAAGTCAGAAGAACAGTGACAAGTGTAGGGCATCATCTTTGAATCCTGTGTATTTAGGCCTGAACAATATAACACCAGGTGGTGGCCAGTCATTGACTTCTCAGATGTTCCTGAATTATTTACCAGGTTCATGACAATGAACTCCCAAGAGAACTATGTCCTGTCAAGAAATTTAAATTCTTGTGCAGTCTCATCAGATTTCTGAATGTAAAATTAAGAAGTAAATATTAAAATGTGACAATGAGCATTTTAATTTAGCTGAAATATTAGTTGCTGAGGGAACATTCTTTTTCCTTTTTTAAAAACTGGAAACCCACATTGTGCCATCTAGCACAAAACAATATTTTAAGTCACAAGAAGGACTATAATGTATGTTGGATTGGCAGATATATGTTTCCTATATTGACTTTTACTCATACTGGCAAATAAGTACACTTATATTTGAATCACTATTAAATCCAGTGATGTGCCCTTACATCATAGGGAAGTACATAAGAATGTGTGTGTGTATAAAACCTCATTTCATTCTCACAGCAGTGTCATACGCGGTAAACAATACCATCCTTCATTTTCACATACGGAAATGAAAGAGCAAAGACTTGGAGAAATGTGTTCTATATCTGCAGAGGCAGGATTTGAATCTAGGAGTTTATAATCTAGGGTAAATATCTTCCCAGTATTCACCCAGCATAGGGCAATCATTCTGGACTGATACTCCCAGGAAAAGACCAAAAGGCCTATTGGGTTTCTTCATGTTTCTAAGTTTCCAGAGCTGTACTACTATGGTTTTCCTGAAATGTGGTGCACATAGTGCATCTATCCCAGTAGTTCACAACTACAGTAGTTTTGTACTTCCAAATGCTTTTGGCAATATCTGAAGACTTCTGTCACAAAACCAAGAGGAAGGTTTTGCTGACACATAGTCCAAAGGTAGTCCAAACAACAAAGAATTTTCTAGTCCCAGATGTCAATAGTGCTAAGGCTGAGAAATCGGGTTGATGAAGTGAATCCTAGAAGGGCTACAATCAAGCCCAAATTATCTTTGAGAGATTCTGTGACCATGAGGATATTGTGTATTTGAACATAAATTCCAAGAGAATAAAATTTTTAGTACATTTCAATGGCTCCTGAAACCACTGACAAACTGAACTCATTGACAAAAAACTTTGAGTGCTAGACTCCCCTTAGTCCATGGATAAGCAATATAGGAACTTTTATATACCATAATACTGTGCTTCCTCCTTGGCATTTGGCTTCACTACAGCACAGAGATTCTCAAACAAGAGACTAGTAGAACAATGAATGGTTTCATCACTGTGAGAAATGTTGAATAATTTCAAAAGTATTGATTGGAAAAGTAAGCAAAGAACAGTCTGTCAGTACAGGATAAATTAATTGGTCAGGCTTTTTCTGCCATTAGCCTCTATGACCAGCACCTGTGGTATTGTGCCCTTCCCAGGACTATCCATGCCTGAGTCCAGTGAATGTGCACATGTGTGAGTGGGCTCACCTAGGCCTAAGAGAAGATAAAGGGTGGTGTCACCTTAGGGGAGGGGGAAGAACTAGAGTGCATAGGGGTGGGGGGCAATCACAGCAAAGAGAGTATGTATAAATATACCACAAACAATAAAAGAAAGTGAAAGAGAGAGAGAGAGAGAGAGAGAGAATATGAAGAAAATGCCAGAGAGAAATAGGCCAGAGAAAGAAGAAATAGGAGAAATAGACCAGAGCATGAAGATTCCTAGGGGGGTGAAATGGGGGGTGGTAAGGGGGTTCTGGAGGTTTGCCTCCCAGCCCCTTCCTTTCCAGGCTCTGCCCTTCCTAGTGTGTTTTTGTTACTGCTAGAACCAGCAAAGAACCTACCCAGAGTGGCCAACCTCTGTGCACTACAATTGGCATCACAAACAGGATGGTTGCAAAACAGGGTGGGTTATGGTAAGATCAGACCACATGACAGATACAGAATCCAAGGCACAAAGAAGAGGTCTACTTGACTCTTTTAAGAGTAAATGCCATCAGCCTGCGCACCCCGCGGCCACGCCACCATGGCGTGGCCGCCACCGTCCATGCACAGCGGTCCCTCGCGCTTCCCCCAGGTCAGGCGGGTGGGGCCGAGGCTTGGGCCAGAGGGAGGCCGGGCTGGGTTGTGGGGGGGGGGGGAGTGTCGGGCAGTATGCCCACCACAGTCTCCCCTGGATTTGCCTTCAACACAAGAGCTCTAATCAGGAGTGATACCTTAAGACAATATCCATCCATAGAAACCAAACCAGTGAGATACTGGTGGACAGTCCCTTAACATGTGCCACCTGGGCAGGACTCAAGGGGAACAAGGCGAGTACCACACGCAGTGAACTGGGAGAACCAATAAAATATGACGCCTACAAAGTCACTGAGAAGATTTGAGCAAAAACTTGGCACAGAGAACCTGTCAACAAGGGCACTGCACACCCTCTCTGTTTAGAGGGAAGATACCACGGAAAGCCGGGCATCGTGGCTCGTGCCTGATATCATCAGCCTGCAAAGCAGTCGGGGCTAGGGAACGCGGCCTGAGTCCTGCTCGGGACAACACAGTGAGACCTAGCCCCAAATAGCTGGGCGTGGTGGCGCACGCCTGTAATCCCAGCTACATGGGAAGCTGAGGCAGG
>PVHY01027522.1:0-16133 GCA_004024945.1 Uropsilus gracilis
TTTTATATCTCTTGTAGCCTTTATTCTTCTCTTTTTGCTCCCAATAAAATGCTAAACAGCCAGGCACAGTGGTGCGTGCCTGTAAGCTTCAGCCTACGAAGCAGCTGGGGCTAGGGATCGCGGTTCGAGTCCCGCTCGGGACAACAGAGCGAGACCTAGTGGCACGCACCTGTCATCCCAGCTACCTGGGAAGCTAAGGCAGGAGATGCTTGAGTCTGTGGTACCCCGGGCAACGTGAGCCTGCGGTTCCACAGGCAGAAATAGCGAGACCTGGTCTCAAAAAAAAAATTATAATAATAATGATAAGTGGTAAAACAAAAAACCAACAAAACAAATTGTGGGTGGGGTCCAGTCATAATCTCAGAAACCTCCATCTTCTGATCTAGGCCTGAACAAGATGGCACCACCCTAGCTGCCGCCTCCACCTCCTCCTCCTCCATCTCTTCCTTTCCTCACGCCCTTCCTGCCACATCCAATTCAGAGGGACTGAAGCTGCTTCACCGAAGGATGAAGATTCAGTGACGGTTTCCACTCAGCGAAAACTGAAAAATATAAAAACACAAATTCCAAAGGATCCCTGCCCTCCTGTGTTCACTGAAGGAGGATTAACAGTAGCCAAACCATGAAGCAAACTGAGCGTCCTTGACCTACGAGTGTATAAAGAAGATGATGTCTGTAGACATGGTGAAATACTACTCACCCCTGAAAAATAATCTTGCCATTTGCAACAAGGATGGAACTAGAGATGTGCTAAGTCAGAAGGAGAAAAATAAATGTCAGATTATTTCAGTCATACAGGATATTAAAAAAAAAAAAAAAGCAAAGGAACCAAGCTAACCCTTGAAATCTGACTGCAGAACTGAGATGTCAGCAGAGAAGGAGGTGGGGATGGGGCAAGGGATGGAGAGGGCCCAGTGGACTGTGGGGGATTGTTGGGGTAGTGGGTGTAGCATAACATGGATGAGGTAGGAACCTGGACTCCAAATCAGATGTGGTGTTGTGAGCTAGTGTTACCTCAATAAATAATGATAATAAATAAAATGACCATATTATAAAAAAGGATTGTGAGTTTTACTTTAAGGATAGTTTCATAATAGACAAGTTTACTTTTGATTTTTCCAAATCAAGTATTTACAAAAGTTTAGGTTTGTATAACTAAAGACATAGTCCTTTATTGAAAAAACGTAAGTTTTCTGTTTGGTGGGTTTTCTTCCAAAAACTTGTGTTTTCCTGGATGATCTTCCCATGTAAATCATGCCCTTCTTCTGAATTCCTGAATTCATTCTTCTGTAATCATGTAGTGTATAGTTGTGGAACTCATACTAATTTATAGTAATCTAAGAAAAGCAGCTGAAAAACTGCAAATTTCCTGAATTCCAATATTAAAAGCCTTATAATCTTGGATCATGTTCACATCACTGAAGTCCATTATTACTCTTAATTTTGGAACAAGCACTCGCTCTAGAAAAAGAGTAAACTGATGGATTATATTCTCTACGTGTAATCTCTGTCAATGCAAAAATCTGTAGTTTTCCTTTAGCAAATAGGAGTGCGTACATCTCGACAAGAAAGTCTGAATCTCACAAGAGTTGTGCTTCATACCAGACTTACCAGCCTTTTCTTTAGTTCTGATCCAGGCAGAAAATTTCCCAACCAATAGCCTCAGAGAATGAGATTGTGCTGGCCAATCTTAAATTGGTGTTAAGGTTCCTGATGCAACCTTTCTCTTACATGGCCTGTGACTATTATCTCACCAAAGTCAGGTCTCAGGGCCTTACAGTTTATCTAGACAGAATATAGAAACCGCCGGGCACGGTGGCTTGTGCTTGTAAGCTTCAGCCTATGAGGCGGCCGGGGCTAGGGATCGCGGTTCGAGTCCCGCCTGGGGCCTGTAGCGAGACCTAGTTCCAAAAAAATAGCTGGGCGTGGTGGCGCATGCCTGTAATCCCAGCTACCTGGGAAGCTGAGGCTGGGGATTGCTTGAGTCTGTGGTACCCCGGGCAACGAGAGCCTGCGGTTCCACAGGCAAAAATAGCAAGACCCAGTCTCAAAAAAAAAAAAAAAAAAAAATAGAAACCAAACTAAGCTTTCCTAGTACCCATTCAATTATCCATTCTGCTCCCTACGTCTCCATTTATAATCATGTATGGTAAAGCTCAGGCTCATCTCAACGTCAGTCGCTGTGAATCTAAACACGCTTCTCTTCTACTAGGTCATCTGCTATGTCTTTGGCTGATACGACAGGAAGAAATGTAGATGGGCATTTCCCCAGGCTGACTCTGGAGAGTGCTAGGCCTTCCTCGGCAGAGAGAAGCCCAGAGGCGGGCCATCTGGCCCCCGACAGCCACGCCTCCGACGACGACAGCGTTGACTACAGCAGGTCCCAATGTTCCTGCGGAAGCTTAGGCTCCCGCTATGACTATTCAGAAGAGTTTCTCTCCGAATACTCAGAAACGGCTGCTCCCAGAAGTCGCGTGGAGAAGGCTGTGGCCAAGGCACACACGGGGGAGAAGAAGGCACAGAATGTGGCTAAGTTCTCCCAGCCTAAAGGTGAGAAGGGACATTGTCCAGCACGTCCAAGGTCTGGTCACGCTGGCCTCTGGTTGAAGGCACTTGCCAGAGTCCATCTTCCTGTTTCCCCACATCACAAAGGCTCCTCTTACGGTCTGGGGGCCGGGCGTGCTCTCAAAGACGGGACATGGAAACAGGGACAGGAAGCGCTCACTATCTAGGTCCAGAAAGGCAGGCTCAGGGGGACACCTCGCCCCCTCCCGGGGGGAGGCCCTGCTGGAGCCCACCAGGGAGGCAGCTCCCTCTTCAGTCAACAGGCGGCCTTGTTTCAGAGTGCCCCGGTGCTTGGACTTCAGGGTCTTCTTGCCTTGCCTCTCAGCGGGAGCAGCGCCACTGACCTTGCCAGTGCGGCCTCCAAGTGCGGTGAGACACTGGCCTTTGAACAGGGCTGTGTCCACACCTGCCCCCGACTCCCTGTCGTCGCCACCAGCTCCCGTGGCCCAATTCGGGGTGTTGTGTCCTGAAACAGGACGACTGAAGTGTCTCACAGGTCTTGGTTTTGGTGATGTGATGGATCTGCAAGGCTCTAACTTTAGAATCCTCAGGAAACAGGAGGGAGATTCTGAGAGCAGAGGTGACTGGGGCAGGACAGCGCATCCTGGGTGGTGCGTGACTCTAGTCTAGCTCTTCTGTGCCTCAAGGCTTCCTCCTTTCCTCAACTTCTGGAAAGACAATGTTGTGGAACGTGGTAGCAGGTAGAAAGACGGCGTTTCAGATGAGAGGAACACCGCCTATCTCTCTAGCCCCCTCTGGCACACTAGAGGGTGGGCAACAGCACATCTCTCACCTGTCACCCAGCTTCCTCACCTCTGTGGAATGTCCCAAGAGACATAGGACCTATTAGTCATGGTGGTTGCCCCCACAGGTAAAGTCTTCTGTTATCACCCATCCCTCCCTGCTGTATGTCACGTATGCTTTGCTCCTTCCTCATGATGTCATTGTGACATTTCCTTGCTGGGGTCTATAAATGGCATCTCAACTCCATTCAAGTGGGACCTGGACATACTTCCCAGGACCCCCGTGCTGTGGGCTGGCCTCGCAGATCGCTGTCCTTCTCTTCTGTCTCGATTTTTTCTTCATTCCACACGCGACCCCTAACAAATGTCTAAAAACTCCAGTTGGCTCTTGTTTCCTGTGGTGATGTCTGTCATCATGACAAAGCTATTCAGAGCAGTGTTGAGGTCGTTATTTGTACACGGGTTGCTTTATATTCAGTGATAACGACGATTTTTTTTTAATCTTTTCAGGATTTTTTTGTTGGTCTTGTGATAGTTATTCAAACTTTTGTATTATATGAGGCTCTAGTTTGCACATGGTTAATGGACTTCCTTCCTTGAAACTTCAAAGTATAGCCGGGCACGGTGGCTCGTGCCCGTAAGCTTCAGTCTATGAAGCAGCTGTGGCTGGGGATCACGGTTCAAGTCCCGTTTGTGACAACATAGCGAGACCTAGTCCCAAAAAAACAGCTGGGCATGGTGGTGCACGCCTGTAATCCCAGCTACCTGGTAGGCTGAGGCTGGGGATTGCTTGAGCCTGCGGTTCCACAGGCAAAAATAGCGAGACCTAGTCTCAAAAAAAAAAAAAGAAACTTCAAAGCATATATGTGTTCTTGATCAGATTTTATGAATTGATAAGAATATGGCTAATTTTTTTTATGCAATGAAAAAATAGTATTTCCTCAAAATTTTGTTGGGGGAATGGGCTTGAAAAGATTTATCGCAACAGCAACAACAACAACAAAAATAAGGTTTAGCTTAAGGCTATAATAAAATAATTTGACAACTTAAAATTTTCTTCTAGCTGGGTGCAGTGGCACGCACCTAATCCCAACTAACTTAGGAGGCAGAGACTAGGAATCACTTGAGTCCACGGGCTCGAGACTACCCCAGGCAACATAGCAAGACTTATTCTCAAAAAAATAGCTGGGCCTGGTGGTACACACCCGTAATCCCAGCTACCTGGGAGGCTGAGGCTGGGGATCACTTGAGTCCCTGGGTTTGGGACTACCCCAGGCAACGCAGCAAAACCTACTCTCTAGGGAGAAAAAAAAAAAACACAAACATTTTTCTAAAGCTATCATTTCATTAGACAGTATTTTGTAATGTATAAATACTATTTTTTAAAAATCTTTGGCTAGGGAATGTGATTGGAAGATAACTGCCAGGACAGTATTACTCTCTAAACTCATTTTAAAAAGAACTTACTGAATTTAATTTTTTTTTATTTTATTGTTAACGCATTTATGTGCATATATACTTTTCCACGTGGTTGTGTTCCCTGGGGTTCTCCCACCACCCTATCACCAGTGAACTGTCTGTCACCCTGATCTTTTCGTGCTCATCCCTCTCCTGGTCTCTCCCTGCTCCCTGCCCCCCTCCCTTGCTGTTTGCTTGAGTTCTGTCGTCAGCTTGTCAGTTTGGACTTCTTCTTGACCGCCATCCCACCTATAAATGAGACCAGCCGGTTTTTGTCTTTGCCTCTCTGGCTCCTCTCCGCTAGCGGGGTTCCTTCCCGCTGCAGCCATGTCACCAGGTCTCTTGCGACAGCTGACGACTGTTCCGCTGTGTGAACGTGCCGTGACGTTTTCATCCACTCGTCTGCTTGGGGGCGTCCGGGTTGCTTCCAAATCCCAGCTCCTGTACGCAGGGCCGCGATAAGCACCCCGGTGCAGGCGTTCTTAAGAAGAACCTCCTCAGTTTTAAATCCGACACCCAAGTCCTTTCCGCCTAAAGAGCTGAAACCAGCAGCAGCGACAAAACACCCTGTTGGCGTCACGTCCTCGTGACCGCTCAGGCTCCTCCCACCACCAAGCGCGAAGGGCCACATTGGCCATCAGACTGGGGTGACGGCCTCCCACGTTAGGCAGCCCTGGGCCGGTGACCGTTCCTTCCGCAGAAACAGCTGGAGACCCCTCCTGGGCCATCGGCGGCGCCATCAGTCCGCGCTGCGAGACAGGCAGGTCCACCCAGGGCCTCTGGCCCCAGGCCGCGCTGGACTCTGTTCCCTCTGGACCACCCAGGGTCTTCAGGTCTCCCCGGCCCAGCTGCAGAGCGGGGCCTCCTCACCCCGGACCCCCACCCGTGAGCCCCAGCCATCCCGTGCCGGTTTGTCCACTTGGCTTCGGGCGCTTGCCTGAGAAGGCCCGTTGGCTGCACGAGGCTCTCAGAAGTCGAAAGCGCTGCCTTCCAAAGAGGTGGCGGCCCCTCACCCCCTGCCCAGGCTGAGGCCGAGGCCACCCTGAGAAGCCATGTTCCTGGGCCCCTGCCCTCGCAGCGGCCTCTGTCCACCCAGGCGTGCCGGGGCCGGGCCCCCCCGCCGGACCCACACTTGGAGCTGACGGAGCCCCAGCGGCCAAACGTTTCTCCTCACCGTTGGCAGCCAAAGCCCGGCGAGCACTGACGTGGCACTGACCGTTACGTCACGTAATCGGACAGTCGTCGACGTCGCTGCAAAAATCCCCTTCACCCTTGGCCCGCCAAAGTCGGACCGAAACGCGGAGACCGCCGCCCCAGGGAGCCCGGCGAGGGCCGTGGATCCAGACCGCATCTGCACTGAGTCTCGGCTCGGCCGGGCCGGGCGGGAAGGCCAGCGGCCTTGGTAAAACGCGCTCTGCGGAAACGGCGCTGCGAGCTGAATTCGAGGCGTCTTGTGATTTCACCTTTAAAGGGCTTCTTATTTGTCCCACAGTATTTCTTTTTTTTCTTTTGAGACCAGGTCTCGCTATTGTTGCCCGTGGAGCCGCAGGCTCTCGTTGCCCGGAGGACCACAGACTCAAGCCATCCCCAGCCTCAGCCTCCCAGGTAGCTGGGATGACAGGCGCGCACCACCACGCCCAGCTATTTTTTTGGAACTAGGTCTCGCTATGGGTCCCAGGCGGGACTTGAACCGCGATCCCTGGCCCCGGCCGCTCCGTAGGCTGAAGCTTACAGGCACGCGCCACCGTGCCCGGCCTTTATCCCACAATATTTCTTGATCCTTCTTCTAAGGGACCAGCTCAGAAGCCGGGAGCAATCAATCCAGTCCTTCTGGGTAAACTACAGTCCCACGTTCTGTTACCTGTACGCGTGGAGGCCTGTTCTCACGTGGCTGTTCTTTCCAGACTAATCGCACGTTGGGACTGACATTACTTTCGATGACTGTTAGCTCACATTTATCTTGAACTCCAATTTCACGTGCCTGCGGATCGTACGTGCCTACCCAGGGAGTGGAGAGCTTCAAGCACTCCGTGCACCGTCAAGCCTCATCACAGAGCAATAGTATCGCCAAGTGTTTGCAGAGAAACTGAAGCAACCGGCTGATTCAATCAGCACTTAGTTGGTTAATGCGGGGCGACGTCTAGCCTGAAACCAAGGCCTACCTGCTGCCAGAGCAGCCCCTCTCACGCGGATGCTCCATTTCTGTTCAGCTTGCTGGTGCGTTACGAGCAGATCTCTGCCCCTCCGGCACTGGTACCCCCAACGCCCCCAGAGGTCATGAAGTAAGAGCAGCAATGACTTCTTCTTTTCTAGAGACTAGGTTTCACTGTGTTGCCCGGGGTAGTCCTGAAATCGCAGACTCAAGCCATCCCCAGCCTCAGCCTCCCAGGTAGCTGGGATTACAAGCATGTGCCACCACGCCCAGCTATTTTTTTGAGACTAGGTCTCAATATCTTGCCCAGGGTAGTCTTGAACCTACGGACCCAAGTGATTCCTAGCCTCTGCCTCCCAGCACTGGGATTACAGGAGCGTGCCACCATGCCTGGCAGAGATGATTTTTAATTCCCATCTTCAAGAATTGGTGGCAGCCTTTAATCGCAGCCTACAAAGCACAAGGCCAAGGCTGGGAATCGCTTGAGTCCGCAGGTTGGAGACCCGCCCGGAGCAACATAGCGAGACCTAGTCCCAAAAAACAGCTGGGTGTGGTGGCGCGCACCTATAATCCAGCTACCTGGGAGGCTGAGGCTGGGGATCCACGGTGCCCTGGGCAACGAGAGTCTGTGGTTCCCTGGGGAAAATAGCGAGACCCGGTCTCAAAAAAAAAAAAAAAAAAAAAGAATTGGTGGCAGCCAAATATTTCACGGTGAGGCTTGCAAGCATCCCAAGGATGAAGCTACTGGAGGAAGACTTCAGTAGCGCTCACTTTGAGCAAACACTGGAGACTTACTTAAATCCCTGTCAACAGCAAGGTATCTGTGTGAATCTACGCTTCCACGGTTTGGTCTTTGAACGCCTGTTATGTGCTTCTGCAGAAGACCTGCTCCCGGAGTCTCCCGGTTCCGGCTCTAGCTCGAGGTGTTTCCCAGCAGAGAGGCAGAGGCGGGCAGGCCTCGGGACAAGGGACCCCCTCCAGCAAGGGTCACTTTACTGTGGCCAGCTGCTTAGGACACTTTTGTCGTCGTTGTTCACCTCAATTTTTATTCATTTTCTTAACATGTCTGCTTTAATTTAACTGTTTTCTTTTTTAAATTTATTGTAATATGGGTGGCAGGGGAAAGATGGATTGCACATAGAAAGATTTCACGTCGTTGTCTACCCCGAGGTTCTGCCACCACCTCATCCCCATGAACCATCACCTTAAGCTCCCGTGCCCCTCCCTCCCCTAATCTCACCCCTCCCCCTTGCTCTAAGCTTCAGATCTGCTGGCAGTTTGTTCATTGTTTTCTCTTTTTATTAATCATGTTGCTGTTTACATGTTCACGTATACACATATAGACTCACAAATATATGACCTCATTGCATTCCTCAAGGTTCTCCCTCCACCTTATCACCCTTGACTCTTCACCTTGATCTTCCTGGGCTCCTCCCTTCCCTGGTTTCTCCCTCCCTCCCACCCCATCCCTAGCTGCTTGCCCCAGTTCTGTTATTAGCTTGTTTTGTCTTTTTCTTGACTTCTGTTCGTTATTCCTCTATTCTATGTATCGGTGAGAGCATCTGGTTTCGGCCTTTTCCTTTCTTATTTCTGCTGATAGGATTCTTTCTAGCTCCATCCTTGTTATCTCAAATGCATCACATTTGTCTTTTTGATTGCTGAGTAATATTCCAGTGTGTGCATACACCACAGCATTCTGTGTGGAAGACACCTTTGCCCTGTCGTGTGGAGTCGGGGTGGATACAGGTGAAGCCTCCCTCAGGGGGCTGGAAGAGACGCCCTCCCAACAGAATAACCCCAGGAATCACTGGATTTGGGGGACGGTCTCTGATCCTTAGCATTCATCACGTTCATCCTTCTCCACGCCGGTGGGTCTTTAAGTGGCTGACAGCTCCAGTTTTCAAAGCATCTGTGCCCCCATGCCCATCTCCACTGAGGGCCACAGTGTCGGGTCCCACCCCACATACCCACTCCTGCCGACTCTGCCCTCCTGTCACTTGAGCACAGCCAGAGAGGTGGGCATGAGCCTCGATGACTGGTGTGACACGCAACCCTTATTCCAGTCTTGGGGAAGCCTGTCTCCCCTTCAGAATCAGGCCCCCAAGGAAAACATTACAAAGCGGGGGCTAGGTGCCATCCCACCAGCCACACAGAGACCCTAAGAGCCTTGCCCGCCCTCTGCTAACTCAGCCTGGCCCAGGTCACACCCCAAGGTCTGGGTCTGACACAACCTCAGACGGCACCTCCCGGCCCTCACCCGGCTGTCCCAGCATCCGCCCTGCCCTGCTTTCCGTGGTCAGTGTTCTCAGAGTCCCATCCACACACTCAGATCTTCAACCTCCTCCCCACTAATTGCTCCCAGTGGGGGAATAAACGCCTCTGGAGGCACAGCTGTAAAAACAGTCGCTCCGTTAACAGCCGAGGTGCGGCCCTGAGTGCCATCAAGGTGAGGTGGCCAATCACAGGCCAGTGCAAGGGGCCCAACCCCCCCCCACAGCACCCCCTTTCTGTTAGCTCCCTGCTTCTGTCCCAGGCAGCACCTGCCTTCTCACCACACACGTCAAGCCAGGCTTGACGTGTTCGCAGTGGACCCAGGGCACAAGGTGGGGGCTCCCATGACATGAGCCACTCGGTCCCCGTCACGCTCCAGGATGGGCCAGCGAGCGTCACGCTCCCCTCAGAATAGCTTGCGTCATGTGCTCCTGCGGGCACGCCATCTCACAGCGGTGCACACGCAGCCGAGGCCAGGAGCACACCGCTGCCCCCCGCTTGGGCCATGGCCAAGCTCGGCCTAGTCGGCTTCCCAGCGAGAGCATAATGCAGGGCCAGCTGGCAGACGCAAATCTGAGTGACATAAGCTGGTGCGCAAAAGCCTGATGCGACACAGTTCAGACACTTCACATCTTAAACAGATCCGGAAACACAAGCCACCCCGCGGATCACCTCATCCCGAGTCCAGTTGTGGGGTGTTGTCAATGGGTAAGAGACAGGTCTCAGAGGAGGGCACATCCCTATCGATTCTCGCCCATGGAGAGGGTCCATGGCAAGTCTCTTATCGGTGACAGCAGCCCCCTAACCTCCTAGCATGGACCCACCGGAGAGATTTGTCCCTGAGAGATAAAGGTGTTTACCCCACAGGTGCTTTTCTGCTAGCTGATGACTCTCCCACCCTCCTACCCCACATGCGCACACCACGGGATCCTGGCTTTTCCTTCCCTACTACTGCATCGTGACCATCCTTCACCAGGGTGTTTAAGGGGCTGGAACCTCCAAAAGCTTCCTGAGCCCCGGTCTACGACTCTATCTTAGATTGTCTCCATTTCTTGCGCCCATTTTTCTTCTTCCCGCCCACGGCCTCCAACATCCAGCACCCGCTGGCAGTGCCTGGTTTGTGGGGAGGCGGGAGACTGGCCCGTCCAGCTAAACTATCGTATGGCTTTTGAAGGGTCTTCTCGATTCTCTGAGATCTGTGTGCATGTCCGGCCCTACTCATACATTCCACCTGCCCCACAGGTGTGCTGGATTGCATCAGCTCACGCAAAGCACGCAGTTCAGTGCCTCAGTGCCTAACGTGTGTAAACACCTGGTGAATGTCACCTGGTGAATGTCACTGTCATCAGAGGTTTCCATTAACTTTTTGTCACGGAAGGACAGACTTTAGAGACAAGGGAGACTTGGTCTTATGTCCATTTTGTGTCCACTTATATAGCCATGGACAAGTGACTTGAGCTACCCAGCTTGAAATTAGAATACCACCACCCTTCAAGAATTGCGCTAAGGCCAGAGATTATGGCGAGTGCCTGTAATCCCAGTGCTAGGGATTGCTTGAGTTCGCGGGTTCGAGACTACCCCGGGCAACATAGCGAGACCTGGTCTTGAAAAAGCAGCCGGGCATGGTGGTGGGTACCTGTAATCCCAGCTACCTAGGAGGCTGAGGCTGGCGATCACTTGAGAGACATCTGTATGTAAAATTCATTCACGGTCTCGATTGCACGTGTATTTGAGCTGGGTGGTGCGGGAGTTGGGGGGGAAGGGGAGGGGCTTGTGTATGTCTATTTACATATCTGCATATTTATATGCATATTACTAAGAACAAATGTGGATTATCTACTTACACAGGCCTGGAAACCTCTGTGGAGAGAAAGCACAACGGGAAGGCACCCGTTTCCAATTCTCAAGTCAACGCTGCCCAACAAAGAGACACTATGACCCACCGCATCCTCTCAGCCAGGCTGCACAAGATCAAAGAGCTGAAAAACGAGCTGACCGACATCCATCGTAAACTGGAAGTCACAGTCGCAGAAAACCAATTTCTGAAACAAGTTCAGCTTAGGCACCTGAAAGCGATCGGGAGATACGAAAACTCGCAGAACAATCTACCTCAGATTGTGGCCAAACATCAAAATGAAGTGAAAAACTTAAGGCAGCTGCTTAGGAAATCCCAGGCAAAGGAGAGAGCTGTATCTAGGAAACTTCGGGAAACCGACATGGAGCTACTCAGGACGAAGGATGCGCTGCAGACGCTGCAGAGACTCTCTGAAGACAAGAATCTGGCAGAGAGGGAAGAACTAACTCAAAGACTCTCCAGTCTCACCGCAAAAATGGAGGCAGGTGACAAAAAAATACAGGTCTGTATTTCAGAGGTCTAGAAATTTAAGGTTCCAAAATTTATCACGGGGATGGTGCACACAGGTCCTGTCTGGCCCTGTGGTGAGTGGAGCATGACCAGATAGCTTCTTGGCGGCTGCCACATGCCACACTGGACGATGATGTCTGAATGGGGGAGCAGGGTAGGAGCCAGAAGGTGAGAGGGAAGGACTCAAATAGCACAGGACGGGAAACAGGCTCCTATTGTCCTGTTAGTCAAAGCTCACTCCCATGGTGACCTGAGGTGACCTGAGGTCACTCTGAGGTGACCAGAACTCCGTGGTGACCAGGCCTACTCTGGGGTGGCCCTGCTCATGCTCACTCTGAGGTGACCAGAGCTCACAGCAGGATGATCAGGCTCATGCTGAAGTGACAGAACTCACTCTGTGGTAACTGAGCTTACTCTGAGGTGACCCTGCTCACTCTAAAGTAACCAGAGCTCACTCCATGGTGACCAGGCTCATGCTGAGGTGACAGAACTCACTCTGTGGTAACCGAGTTAACTCTGAGGTGACCAGAACTCTACGGTGATCAGGCTTACTCTGAGGTGACAGAGCTCACTCTGAGGTAACCAGAGCTTACTCCATGGTGACCAGGCTCATACTGAGGTAACAGAACTCACTCTGTGGCAACCAAGCTCACTCTAAGGTCACTAGAAATCTGTGTGACCAGGCTTACTCTGGGGTGACAGAGCTCACTCCGTGGTAACCAGAACTTTTGAGGTAAGCAGAGCTCACTTCTGGTGACCATGCTCACTCTGTAAAGGCCTGGTCCACTCTGAGGTAACCAGGTTCCCTCCATGGGGACCACACTCACTCTGTGGTAACCAAGCTCACTCCGTGGTAACCAGAACTCTGAGGTAAGCAGAGCTCACTTCATGGTGACCATGCTTACTCTGTAACGGCCTTGCTCACTCTGAGGTGACCAGGTTCCCTCCATGGGGACCACGCTTACTTTGTGGTAACCAAGCTCACTCTGTGCTGACCAGAACTCTGAGGTAACCAGAACTCACTCCATGGTGACCATGCTCACTGTGTAATGGCACTGCTCACTCTGACCAGGTTCCCTCCATGGGGACAGTCTCACTCCCTTCGAATATATTTCCCCGTGCCAGCTCTCCACTAAAACTGTATTAAAAACGTGCTCTTCTCCAAAGTGTAGTTAGCGCTGTCACGACTGAAGATTTTATTATCCACACGTGGGCTACAGAGAGTTGAAATGTGTACTGTTTTCAGAGCTTGGAAAAGCAACTGAGGTTGAAGAATAAAGCCTTTAACCGCCAGCTGACCCTCGAGAACCGGAAAACGGCGGCAGCGCAGGCCGCCACCAAGCTGCTGCAGATGGAGGTGAACCGCGTCCAGCACAAGCTGAAGGTAGGTGACCAAGACGCGGGGCCTCTGCTTCCCAGCACAGGATCGTGGCTGGCGCCAGCTGCGCCTTTAGGTCATTTAGCTTCAGGAATATATTTCTCAGGTCGCCTTTCTTTCCTACCATCACGTGACTGGATAGAAGAGCTCCAATCGTTAGCACCAACTCCAGAATGAATTCACAACCTGGCAAACGTGTAAAGCTTTTCATTAACAGCACTTCATCTTTTTAGCTCTACGTGAAATAATGCGCATGCTTTTGTAAATAGTTTAATGCAACCCAAGATAAGTTCTTCAGTTTGACAGCTCACGACACTAACATCTTTGGGGTAATTTTTTTTTTTTTTGCAGGGGAGCGGGGGGAGGGACTAGGTCTAGCTATGTTGCCTGGGGTAGTCCTGATCCCGCAGACCCAAGCGATCCCCAGCCTCAGCCTCCCAGGTAGCTGGGATTACAGGAGCCTGCCACCACACCCAGCTCTGGGGTAATTTTTTTTTTTTTGAGACTAGATCTCGCTGTGTTGCCCAGGGTACTGCAGACTCAAGTTGCCCATGGTACTGCAGAATCAAGTGATTCCCAGCCTCAGCCTCCCATGTAGCTGGGATTACAGGTGACTGCCATGGTGCCCAGCTGCTTTTCCGAGAACCAGGTCTCACTATGTTGCCCATGGTAGTCTCGAACCTGTGAACTCAAGCAATCCCTGGCCTCTTGCCCCCCTGCACTTGGACAACAGACATATGCCCCCGTGCCCGGTGGAGCTCTTGGGGTAATTTTAATGGCCCAGCAATTTAAAGTTTCACTTGCAAGTGTGCGTGCAAAGTTGTCTTTTCAAGTATGCTTTTAAAATGGGTATAGCATATATCTTCAGATTTTTGCTAGCTTTTTGCCTTCAGCATTTCTAAAATGCCCAGCAGGTTGGCAACGTGAGTTAAGACACGTCAGAGATACTGCCCTTAGAAGTCTTGACGGGTAAATCTTAAGTTTGTTTCTTTAGGAGAAGATTCTGACTCCCTTGTGACAAGTAGGGGATTCAGATTTCCCAGCAGGAGATAGGAGAGGACTTTAGGAGAGAAAGAGATATAAACACTCTTAGAAAGGCAGGAAAAGAGGGGTCCCTTTTTTCTCTGCCATCTCAGGAAACTTCAGAGGAGATGCCAGAAAATTGGCCTGGCCACACAACCAGCTTAGAAACAGAGCAGAAGAGACCTCAAGAGCCACTGGCCAAGGCAAATCACACACACACACACTCACACACACAATGAGGGGGGGTTTAAAGCAACGTTATGCTTTCACATGGAGCTGCGTGCACATCATCATTAGGACTCATCAAAAAATGTTGACAAAGCAAATGTTAACGACAATAAAATGCTTCATGAAAAGATACCAACTTCCAGATGCAGTAGGACCCAAGTTTATTTGTGAGAAGAAAAAGCACCTGCCCGCGATGAGCTTCTGTGTTTCTGAGAGGACGGAGAATGTGCAGCTGACGCCTTGCTGCGTGAACAGCAGGGGAGAGTGTGGAGCGTCACCGTCTGAGGAAAGGCAGGCAGTACCCACACACGCACATGCCTGTGTGTGTGCAGAGGGGGAGGCTGGGGGAGCGATAGATGTGGGGAGCAGCTGGAGCGGAAGCGCATTCTTGACCTGGATTTCCTTCATCGTCTCCCTGGTGACATGGGCCTTGGGGTCGTGTCAGAGTTGGCATGGGCATGAAGCAGAACGAAATTTAAGAGGAGGAAAACCATGTCCTGAGAAGTAAACAGATGATGCATCCTGACCGCCAGCCGAGGTGTAACATCAGAGAAAACGTCCCAGTGGCTTCAGACACGGAAGGCCACTGCATGTGCCGACGGAGGGCAAGAATAATGCCACCAGACGCCTGATGCTGACTTGGGTCTGGCTATCCTGAGACAGCGCTGTGTTCTCTGTGGCACTGACCCACGTAGCATCAGCGCCATGCAGAGGCGGGATTCCAGGGCTGGGAGAAAGCAAATCAGAGGGAGAAAGCTCAGTACACACCCTGTGTCCGCATCACAGTGGATGTGGGGTATGAATCCATGATGTTTTGCCCTTCAAGTCAATGCTGACTTGCTAATGAGAACAGTTCGGTGGCATGATCACCCCCAGGTCTAAGATGCGACATCACAGTCCACCCACTGAAGAGACCGAGCCCATTGTGAAAAGCCAATGTGCAAGTCCTGTAGGGAGGACGCAGAAGCCAGGAGACACGGCGCTGCCTAAGAGGGGGCAACCTGGAGCAGACAGAGATCTCTGAGTGGACTGAACTAGGCGACTACTCAGGAACCCCGGCATCCGGATGATACAGTTTTTTCTTTCAATCTTCTTTTTCTAGTTGATTGTACTTATATGTGTATATTGTACATTACTGTCTACCCCGAGGTTCTCCCATCACCTTAGCACCTGTGCACCATCTTAATCTCTTGTGTCCTCCCCCTCCCCCGACTCTACCCACCTTCCCCCTCTTGCTCTAGGCTTCACTTCTGCTGACAGTTTTGCATTGTTCTTCTCCGTGTGTCTGTTTTCCCTCCATCCCTCAGATGAGTGAGGTCATCCTGTGTTTCTCTCTCTTCCTGGCTTATTTCCGCTCACAAGATTCCTTCTAGCTCCGTCCATGTTGCCACAAATGACAGAGTTTGTGTCTTTTGACTCCATCGTGTACTTAGACCACAGCTTTCTGACCCATTCGTCTGTCTGGGGGCGGCGGCTGGGGTGCTTCCATGGCCTGCCTGCTGTGAATGGTGCTGCGATAAACACCCGAGTACAGGTGTCCTTTTGAATGGGTCTTTTCGTATTCTTTGGGTAAATCCCTGGACGCGGGGTTGCTGGATCGAATGGCAGCTCCATGTTCAGCAGTTCAGGGTTCTCCACACAGCTTTCCACAGTGGCGGGACCAGTTTGCATTCCCACCAAGAGTGCAAGAATGTTCCTTTCTCTCCACACCCACACCCGCACTCGTTGTTGGCTATTATGCTTGATGATTTCCCATCGTGTCTGGGGTTCTTGTTCATTTCTGCGTATTCTTTAAACTGAAATCTCCCCCCATCCTGTCTTCACAGCCACAGACGCTCTTTCCTGTTGTCTTGAATCTATTGTCCACTTCCGGTTTCTTTTCCGTCGCTGGACGTTTCACCTTCGGAATTTGTTTGCCGAGCAGCGGGGCTCCCAAGAGTCAGCCGGGGG
>PVHY01027523.1:0-16179 GCA_004024945.1 Uropsilus gracilis
TTAAAAAAAATAAAGTGTGTTTCTGTAGGCAGTATCTAGTGGAATCTTGAATTTTTTTTATCCAATTAGATAGTCTTAGACTTTTTTTTTTTTTTTGAGACTAGGTCTTGCTATTTTTGCCCGTGGAACCGCAAGCTCTTGTTGCCCGGGGTACTACAGACTCAAGCAATTCCCAGCCTCAGCTTCCCAGGTAGCTGGGATTACAGGCGCGCACCACCACGCCCAGCTATTTTTTTCGGAACTGGGTCTCGCTACGGGCCCCAGGCGGGACTTGAACCGCGATCCCTAGCCCCGGCCGCTTCATAGGCTGAAGCTTACAAGCACGAGCCACTGTGCCCGGCCTCCAATTAGATAGTCATAGACTTTTAATTCGACCATCAAATCTTTTTTATCTAATGTGATGATTTCTATGCTGGATTTAAATTTACCATCTTATTGTTTTCTACTTTTCCCATTAGTTCTCTGTTTTCATCTCTCCATTTCTGCTTTCTATTAGATTGTTTTAATATTTGCATTTTATCTCTTTATATTTTTATGGCACATTGAATTTTTTATGTCTTTACTCACTTAAACTCAGCCAAAGAAGAATTACAACTAAACCTATGAAAAAAATGTTATATTAGCGAGAGAGGTAATTCAGGGGCCACCTTACAACTTTCCCTCTGAAGTAATCTTCATATTTCCAGTTGCTACTAAATACTAATTGAGCACCTACTGTGTGCCCAGCTATTAGGCTGGCAATAGGGTGGGGCCTTGAACATTTGTGAGCCTCACTCATTCCTGTGCTTAGCTGCCTTTAGTCTCTGTATTTTGCGTCCTCCAGGCTGCACAGAGTTCTGTGGGCATGCACACTGTATTTGAACCCATACAGAATCTGTCATCTTTGTTTCTTTGCGTTCATAAGATTCCTATACCATCCTTGCTGTTACTGCTTACATTGTTTCTTCCAGGAATCCATTTGGACATTGTTTATTTCCTATAATTTGTTTCCTGTGTTCTTTCGTGCTTCTTATGACTTCAAGTGGTTGATTATATCAAGTGTTCCACTTGATGACAACTGGTCAATTACCCATTTTGAATTTAAGCTCATAGCATCAGTAGAGAAACTGTTATATCTCAATACCCTCGGTTGTACAATTTGAGTGACCAGTTCTATCTTCAACTATTACATGTGTTCCATGAAAATTTCTTCTATGTTTACTCACTCTGGCCTTCTTTCTCTCTCTCTTCTTCCTCCCCACCTTCATATAGAAACCACCGTGCCACTTTTTAAACGTAGGCACATTACTCAGTTTCTGTGGAGATCATCATCCTTATAAAAGTTAGGTTGATCCAGAGCTGTCTTCTAACTGTCCTCCGGCAGCTGACCACTTTTGTCTCACCTGCTGCTTCTCTTAGCAGTGTGTGTCAATAAAGCTGTCTTTTCCGCTTTCTAAGGACATACATACATACATAAATAAGAAAAGGTAAAATTCTCCTTCTTGTATTATCACATAAACGGTTAACTTCGTTGATTTTTTTTTCATGCTGTTTTAGGTGGTCGCGGAAAAGACAATGCCTGGATCATTACATTTCCAGAAAATTGTAATTTCAGGTGTATACCAGAAGAAGTCATAGCAAAAGTGCTGACTTATCTGACTTCTCTTGCGAGGTACAGCATTTTATTTCTTTGTTTTCTGTCAGCTTCCAACTTACATGTAATAACGGGAAGTGAATTTTGTGTGACTTATTATAAATGCTCATAAGGCACACCTTCAGGGTTGGTAATAGATAAAATTTAGAAAGGGAAGCTGGCAGATGCTTAAATGGCTATAAAATGTATGCTGAGAATTAGTGAAAACATTGGGAGGGGTTCTAGAAGTATATGTCCCCATGAAGAAAGACAACATAGGTAGGACAATGATGATCACACTTAGTGCCTTTTGATTTGCCTAAAAGGGAATTTTACTAACCAAGAGTAAGGCTGTTCTTCATTTCTTTCAAGGATATGAACCCTGAATGATAAATAGACTCAAGAGTGATATTGGAATATATTAGAAGGAACTTCTTCATTTGGACATAATTGAAGACTAGAAATGCCTTAACAGGAAAAGTTTGGAAAGCTTCCTTAAGGACTTTATTTAGGTTGAGACAAAATTTTAAGGGAAATATTTAAGGGAAACATTTTCTAGTCAGTAACCTTGAAAACTAAGAGGACCCAAATCTAGAATGATAAATTTGCAGTCTCATGAACAAAAAAATCAAACCCCAGAAGTCTAAAATTACAGTGCGTCCCTTGAAGCTTAGAAATGGTCTTTGGAGGTCAAATAAAAGGTTTTATTATTCATTCATTCAGCTGCCTTCCTTGAAAGAGCAGTCAAGAGGTGACTCTCCTCCCAGGACCGCTGGCCTACGACTACGCAGGCGTCTATCTGTTTGTCCTTCACGCTTTCCTAATAAGTCTGTTCCTTAAAAATGACAGAAAAAGAGAAAGAACAATCAAGAGCTAGAAAAATATACTTAGCTCTTTTTTGCAGTGAATGGATGGACCATTGGTTTTTATGGTGGTTGCCGTGGAAAGTTAGATGTGACGTCATGAAGGACCAGCTTGTACAAGGTCTACCCTTATGCACGACTGCGGTATTCCAGACCCATTGTGTGATCTAGTCCTTTATATTATTAAAGATAGCCATTAAAAGAAGATCAGCATTATTGCTGAAAAGGGAATTTTTACTAGTGAGTAGAGGGGTATGGCATAAAATTGGTTTTCCAAGGTAACTTTTTTGGATAGCTTTCCAGGTCCCAAATTGTGTTTAGTCAAGATATCAACTGTAAATGAGATCATCAGAAGGGAGGCGGCATCTTAACAAATGTGAACTATTACTAAGGAAAACATTCTACCTGTTTGTCTTGCAGACAAAATGGATCTGACTCCCGGTTTACCATTATTCTTGATCGAAGATTGGATACTTGGTCTTCTATTAAAATCTCCCTCCAGAAAATCTCAGTAAGTAACCAATGTAGTTCATAGTACTAGTTCATTGTTTCGCATCATTGTGTCCTTTGTTGAGGGTGGTACCGATGATCTGGATACTTAGAGCTACAATAAAAGTAGGTAGGATGGTGAAGTGAGGAAGTGGGAAGAATTGGTAGAGGATATTCAGTTAAACAAATAAATAAACCTGGTGGAAAAGGATGAGTAGTGAGGAGGAAGAAGAGATTCCTGGATCCTTGTGCAGTTCTGACTAAGGCCAGCTTTTATGGGAACTTTTAAATAATGGAAATAGCTATGTCACAAGTGCATGGTTTATATGGAGAGAGAAGATGGCTTGAAACTAAAGTCTGTAATTTAAGCACCCAGATATCAGCACTTCTGAACATTTTGGTGTGTATCCTGAACTGTTTTCCCCAGGGTTGGTATCAGGTGGTAAGTGCACTGCAAGGTGACGTATCTCCCTTCCGGGAATTGATTACACCTAAAGAATCTAATCTCCTAACACCCAGACAGACACAACAGCTTCCTTAAAGAAGGCAATAGGAGAGATTCAATCCTGCCCACAGACAGGATGATCTCTGACATGAGTGGGCTGACCTGGATCTGGTGGTTTTTTCTGAGACTTCCCTTTCATGAAAGAATGGTGATGAGGCCACAGCTTCCTGCCCTTGTCAAGATGGCAACTGTCTGTGGACATAACACCTGACCACACTCTGTCTCACCAGAGCAGCTGAGAATCAATATATTTTTCTTCTCAAGACGTGAACATCATCAACCACCTGACATTCTTACTTTGTCTCCCAACTGACATAGGAGGCCATGTCTGCTAGAGGAAGTTGATTCAGTTGTGAAGACAAAAATCTAGGTTGGACTTCTGAGCTAGTGTTCTTTTTGCTCTACAACTTGCTAAGCAGTGTAAAAACCATACTGGTACTTGCATTTAAGATGAGTAAAATCATTCCTCATCTTGGGCAAGTCTTCAAAGTTGTTGTTGTTTTGTTGTTCATTTCTTTAGCAGAACTGTTTCATCATTAGCAATGGGGAGAAGTTAATACCAGATTCACACAAGTTGCTAGAACAAGATAGTAAAACCAGCTGGGCATGGTGGTGTGTGCCTGTAATCCTAGCACTGGGAGATGGAGGCTAGGGATCACTTGAGTCTGCGGTTTCGGGACTACCCTGGGCAACATAGTGAGACCTAGTCTCTAAAAACAAAACAAAAAACCCCCAAAACCTTGACTTTGTGTGTACGTGTATTTATATTTGCTTTTCCAAAAACATTCACATTTTTAAGTAACATTGAATCTACTGATCAAGTACTATAGGCACATGCCATTATAATTGTCTTAGAGATGAGGGAACGACATTGATAAACACTCTTTGGAAAGGTAATTTGGTGGACACAGGGTCAAATAGCTAAGGAAGAAAAAGAGCAAGAGCAAAATTTTCATTCCAAACTGCCTGCGTGACTCAATTAATTTTCACTGAGTGACCATTTGGCACATGCCGTGAGTTCTCTGATAAAGCTTTACTTTTATTAATCAAGTGGGTTGCTTGGAACAACGCTCTTGTTTTTACTAAGAGATATATAAGATTCCATATTGATTTTGTTGAAGGGGGCAGGTCAACAGAAGAATGATCTCTTGTTCTTACTCCCCTTGCTGTTTCCTAGGGAAGGTCTAAAAGACCTCAGCAGGTAGCTCTGCCCTGAGGGTCCACTTCAGGACTTGGGGGTATAGGTGTCCATGATCTGACACTGCCCATAGATTATTTTGTGTTTCTTTTTATTTTATTTTTTTAAATTCCCCCCACCTTGCTCCCTTTTCCTGTGTTATTTCTTTTTAACATTTTAAATATTTCTGTCTGTGGTCTCATTTCTGTACCCAAACCCAATTCTATCTCAACCACTAATAGCCAGTGTACAGTTTGCACTAAAGGTAAATATTAAATACCAGATGATTTCTTTCTTTCTTTTTTTTTTTTTTTTGAGACTAGGTCTCGCTATTTTTGCCCATGGAACTGCAGGCTCATGTTGCCCAGGGTACCACAGACTCAAGCAGTTCCCAGCCTCAGCCTCCCAGGTAGCTGGGATTACCGGCATACGCCATCACACCCAGCTATTTTTTTGGGACTAGGTCTCCCTACGTGCCCCTGGCGGGACTCGAACCGCAATCCTTGACCCCGGCTGTGGTTTCCTAGGCTGCCACCTTCTGGTGTGTGCCACCATGCCAGGCCTAACTACCAGATGATTTCAAGAGTAAAAGTTGGCTGACAATAGGATTTCTGCTGAAAATTGCCACTACCTAGAGAGGTGTAATTTTGGTATATTATTTTATTTTATTATTATTATTTTTTTAGAGACTAGGTCTCACTATGTTGCCCCGGGGTAGACTCAAACGATTCCTGGCCGCAGCCTCCCAAGTAGCTGGGATTACAGGTGCGTGCCACCACGCCCAGCGGTATATTATTTTAAATGTGTGTATGAAATAATTACACAATTTAATTTGAACATCTGAATTTGTCGACCCCACAATGTGCACCTAGGATGTACTTCATAATGAATGAGAAAGAAAAAAAAAATGTTTACTTAGTCACACATTTGGGAGAAATACTAATTTGGAAGAGAATCCTGTCTATCTAAGAAAGTTGACCTGCTACCTTCTCTCTAGATTGTCATATGGATAAAATTTTAATCAATGTCTAACCTTTTGTAAGGCTTAAACCCGAAACAGAATTGAATTTGAACAAAAACATCTGAATTTTAGACGACAGAGCAGGACAGGACCTGGCTCTAGGCATCAGGCAATACTACCTTCACAAAGATTCTTAGCATTCCACCTTAAAAATCAAACTGCGCAGAAGAGAGCGCCAGTCCCATCAAGCCCCTAGGACCAGTCGGGTTTTTTTTTCCTTCTTTCATCCTTAGGATATGCCTGATCTTCTCCAGCAGTCCAACACAGGCTAATCCATGAGGTTCAATCAGGCTAAGTAATTGGGGGAATGTGTCAGCTCTGAATTACAATGAGCAGCAGGGAGGGCTCTGTCAGCTGACGAATCAGGGGTAGTGGGGATTTTTGCAGAGCTGCCACGGTGTAATGGAAGCAGCTTCGGGAGCTTTGTTTGATAGGGATTTCTGCTGCCGCTTTTAAATTCTACCCAAGAAGCAGCTCGTATTTCATCCATGTTGCACTGACAACTGGAAAAGAAGAGTGTTATTGTGTATAGGCGAGATGGCAGAAGCAAATCCCCCGAGAGGCAAGATGAGGTTCAGAAGGAATGCGGTAAGGGCTCTGCCTGCAGTCCTGGAAAGCCTGTTCCCAAGTTCAAGTGCAGGGATGCTGCAGCATGGTGCTATAGCACAAACTGCTGATCGGGGCTTTTAAGGACAGATGGAGAATGGAGACCGGTGTGTGCATGGGTTGCATTGATGTGGTTACTGGCTAGTGACTTAGGGAAATGTACAGGAGTCGAGGAGGTGGAATATCATTTCAGAATCTGAATGTACTGAAGTTTACGAGGAAGCACGGCTAGTCGAGTCGTGTGTGACTTGCTGAGGCTGTAAGAACAATTGTGGCTGTAAGAACAATTTCGGCTGTAGGAACAATTTCGAATGGTTTGGCAGATTCACTCTCAGTCACGAGTTAAGAACTAACAAAAGATGCGTCCTTTCTCTCGCAATGGGCCAGTGGCGTGTGGTCCCACCGATGGGCCTGGGGACAACTTCATCAGCCTTTAAAAATGCAGCCCTGCCTGGGTGTTCCCGGACAGGTGAAATGATGCTAACGTCAGTTATGATTGGAAACCTTTCTGCTTTCAATTCTTCTCCAAACCGAAACTTTAAAGAGACAGGACTATAACCTGTTGACAACTTTTTTTAAGGAAAAAATGGTGACTCACTTTTCATGGTAGATGAGAATTTACAAACTCTCCTTTTGGATCTATTTCAAACACGATTGAGCTAAAATTGTCCCTTTGTTAGTGCCCATGTATGCTAAAGGTCCAGCACAATTTTAAAGCAATATTTAGATGTATTGTGGAGGAATGTGCTATGACACTAAGTAGGTTAATAACTAACTCGTCACCAGTGGGGTTTTTATACCACTGCCTGTCAAAGCTTAAGATAATATTATTCATGTTATGATTTAAAATGTACTAGCTATTCAAACAGTCAAGACAACACACACAAAATACAAGTGTAAAAATCAGCTGTAGGAAAAAAAATGTCATTGAGAATCAAAAGTAAGATAAGAAAAATAAACCAGTAAGAATTTTATTGTTGAATGACAGTGAACACAATTGGGTGAGTAGATCATTTATTTTCTAAGAAAGTTCTTAGCACAGAGAGGTATTTTTGAAATCACACCGAGGATATGGATCTTTTTATTTGGACAAAACTGTGTCTGCAGCTCTATGTGTGACTTTGGATTAGGAGAATAACAGCTTCAGACTTTGAGCTGACGGTGGTGCACGAGAGGATGGTGTATGTGTGCTTTGCAGGACTGGGTGTTCCTCCCATGAGAACTTGTATTACCAAAAGTAACCGGCTTCAGCTTTCAAAAAGTTCCTATTCTCTTTCCACAAACCTAGATATTTCCTCATGAGGAACTTAGTTTTGTGTTTATACACGCACGTTAATATACACACAACTACAGCACACAAAGACTCATCCAGAAGCCCTATTCTGTACTGTGTTACAGATACTGTGGTTAGAAATGCAAATGGCTAGCGGGCTTCAGGAGCTCTCCCCTAGTAGAGAAGGTGCTACATGTTCATAAATATCATGAAAGAACATCTAGCTGGTGGGGAAGGCCTGATAAAGGAAATGACATTTGTTTGGCCCTTGCGTGAGAGTGTGTGTTTCTGCTTCCTTCCTCCATTTTTCTCTTAAATGAATTACTGTAAGTGGCCCCTAGGATCAGCTATCTGGAAATGAAGTTGATTGGATTAAGTCCATGGCCCAGAACTAGAGTGGAAGGCAGATTTGTTCTGCTTACATGGCTAGGGGTGGACCAGATTGAAGAATTTGAAACTCAGCTGGTGACTCAGTGTGTTGACCTTGAGACATCTCTGGAGTTGGCCTGATTCTGGTGGCACCTGAAAGAATTGTCGGATTTAAAATCTAGAGAGAGGATTGCACTTGAGGAAGTTGCCATAGCCAATGTCCAACTGGAGTGCAGGGAAGAGAATAGCTATGTGACAGGAAGGGCAAACCACAAGGAAGGAGTCATTTTTGGGACTGTTCTTCCCATGGGGCCCCTCGGCCAGTCTGTGGAGTTAACTGTATGCATGCTTTCAGTGTGGAGTGCAGGGGAAGGAGGCAGTGGAAACTTCCGCTGCTGCTGGAAACACTTCTATGTAGCTTGAGGTCATGAGATTTTCTCTAGTGAATGGTGAAGAGATGGCGTGGGCCTTATCAAGATCCATCGTGGCAGCACCTGCACATGGCATCGTTACGTTCTATGACAGGAGGTCATGACAACTCCCATGCCAAGGGCGCCATGACACAGTTTTCTCTGGCAGTTTTGTTTGCATGGTTAATATTCATTCCGTTTAGTAGATGTTAACGTCAAGTCATTCCCAGCTGCGAGGTAACAAGTCTACCTGTGTATGGTCAGGGTGACGTGAGGAACGTGTCTGGAAGAGTGTTGCATGCTGGGAAAGAGCTGGTCCTGAGATGCCTGCGCCCTGCTGCTCACCAACATGCCGCTGGTGAAAAGGCACTGCGGCCTAGTAGTCACTGCAGCGTGACAGAGGCCAAGCACCACAATCTGTGACAAAGCCTGTGTGTGTTAACACCTTTCACCCAAGCATCCCCTCGTACTGTTACTGTGTTTCTTTGCCCGAAAGATTAAACAAGGAAAAACGACTGGAATCTTAAGTTTTTAAAGTAAAAGTAAAGAAAATGTCTGTGTTGTGTCAGGCATTTGAAGCATTCTAGAAGAAATACCTGGGGTAGCTGCAAAGTGAATGCAAACATTCTGGGGCGCCACACAGGAGAATGTTACATGGGCCGATTCCCAGAGGCTCAAGGGAGGGGTAGGTGTGAGGAGGAGGGAGTGACTCTTCTGTAGGAGTGAGAGGGGGTGAGGAGGCTTTACTTTGTCCCTGAGTATGAGCTGCTGTGATTGCAGCCCCGGCCTGTTCTGTGGAGATGGCAGCACTCTCTTCATTTTTACTGAGGTGCCTTTAAGTGGTCACATGTTAGAACTCTAAAAAAAAATGCCTGCAAGAAGCAAAAAGCAACGCTGTTTCCTCTCTCATGCTGTCTTGTGTGTGTGCGCGTGTGTTGTTGTTAAAGAAAAGACTAAGAAAATAGAACAAGGCTGACCCTTGTCCATATATCTTTGCTTTTTGACAGGTTCTCAAAAAACAATTTATTGTCTTACATTCTGGGTTTGATTGTGGGAAAAAATAGAAATCATGATTTCTCATGTTTATATAACCATACAGAGTAGAGCTCCTTAAAGCAGCATACCACAGCCTTTAAAAATGTACCCACAAGCCGAAATGGAGCAGCTCAGTGGTGGTGGCATATTTGCTGTAACATATGTGCATCTCATACTCTTCATGAGGCATAAGACTGTTTATTTGCACATGAGCTTGAACATGGATTTCTCGAAGATTTTCGTCCGCAAAGATCTGTGTATAGGGAGAAAACACTCTGCTTGCCTATATCCTCATATGCTAACCATGCACCTTCATCTTAAACCCATGTGACCTTCCAGGTTAAACTGTCTCAAGACTGCTCTGTCCCCTGCAGTGTCATAGCCAGCGGTGATGGAGAGACAGTGGCCAATGTCGTTGACAACACCCTGTGTTCAGATACATTTCGGTTAGAGGTTGCAAACTCGCAATCAGCCAGTGTGTTTTGGTGAGCCCATAGTGCTGTGAGAAACTTTGTGTCTTTTTTTTTTGAGACTGGGTCTGGCTATGTTGCCCAGGGTAGTCTCGAACCCGCAGACTCAAGCGATCCCTGGCCCCGGCCTCCCAGCGCTTGGATTACAGGCACGTGCCACTGTGCCTGGCTTATTTGTTTCTCATCTTTGTATATCTTGAAGTTTCACACAGAACCCTGGATTTTTAGCTTCTTTGGAGAAATCAAAGATTTGGCAAAATGGGGGCCCCCCACCTTCCCACATGATAGCTTTTCACGGGAACTGGCTAGTGCGTGCGCTTCCTCCCCCCATGCCTTCCACTTTCCCAGCATGTCCTCTTAGCCCTCGTCTAGGAGAAGTGTGAGCTGCCATTTTCTATGTCATTCAGGTTGTCTTTTCATTAAACGCTGCCTGCTTCACCTGTTTGCATCCATCTCCCTGACACACAGTAGGCAGTCAGCTTTGTCACCTTTGCTTTAGGTTTACGCTCTTGATCTGAGCCTGGTCCTTGTATCATCTCTGCTGTGCTTCTCCCTGTTCCACCTGTCCATCCTTCACACATCTATTTATAACTTTTGAAAGAATCTGGCTGTGCAGGCAGGTGAATCTGGGTTATAATTCTGCTCCGTGCAAGCTGGCAGATCCTGAAAGATTGCTTAAACTTCCCAAAGCTCGGTATATATTCAATCCCGCTTCTTGTCCAGAATGACACAAGTATATTCTGTTGCAGTCCTGCAGTCAGAAGCTCAGAGGTCACCTCACGGGCTAAAGGAAGGGTGTCAGCCGCGGTATTGTCTTCTCTCTGGAGATACTAATGCCCAGTCTGTTTCCTCAGTTTTTCCACCTTCTGGAGGCCACCAAGTGCTCATGGCTCCGCCTCATCCTCACCTCTGCTTCTGCGCTCACATCTCCTCCTTAGACTCTCCTGCCTCCCTCTTTGTCTAATAAAGGTCTATGATGACATTGTTTTAAGGAGCGCCAAGATCTTTAAGTCAATCACATAAACTCCTCCTTGCCTTGTGCTCCAAGGATTAGGGTATGGACATCTTTGGGGAATCATCGCTCTGTCATACTCAGTCTCTCCAGTTGTGAAATGAGGATATAAATAGAACCCACTGCATGCCAAGTGCTTAGTGGAGTGTCATATACTGCTTGTGATAGGCATATAGGCATACATCAAAAGGGCCCCTCCCACCCCTGACCAGCTAGCCAATCTCTTTTCCCATCCTCTCTCCCCTCCCCACCCATCCGCGCTTTTCTCTTTTTTAAGGTTTAGAGAAATCTCGAATACCTATAAATATATATATATATATATTATATATAGTTTTTTTCCCAGAGAGTAGCTGTGAAAAGTAGTCATTCCTATGGAAATCTGATGAATTTCAGACCTCCAGATCCTCCTTTGGTTGGGGAGAGGAGGCCAGTGGGCACAGTGATGGATTATGGGTACCTTGGTGGTGGGTGTGGTGTGGCAACACACCTGAAAAGGTGTGAACTACTACCTCTACGTCGTCACAGTGCTGTAAACCAATATTGCCTTAATAAAATAATACAATTAAAAATCCTTATAAAAAAGAATGATATGAAGACGAAAGTGAAGCAATTAGAAATTTAGCCGATAAGGGAATAGGGAGGCCAGTGGACTGTGGTGCAGGACTATGGCTGGCATGCTGGGGGGTGGTGTGGTATCAGGCATCTAAGGAAGGGTGGTCCCATACCTCCAAATCATGGGCGGTGTTGTCAACTAGTGCTCTGTCAGTACGAATAATACCAAAAAAGACAAGACAAGACAGTAATCATAGTGTGAGGCTGTAGATTTGCTCTAATTAGGCAGCACTTCTTTAGGTGAGGGACAAGTGCATGATTGAACAGTGAGTACATTGCATGTGATTCACACATTTAAATAGGCATGAGGGAAAGGAGTGCTGTCCCTGGCCTGAACACTAGGATTTCGTTTCTTTGAGAAATAACTGACAAGTCAAATGAAATGCTTGACAGTCACTCAGTTGCTTGCTGGCTGGATAGCTCATGCCAACAGGTGATGTATTCTTCAAAGGGCTGTTGAATGTGAGAATTATTGGCTTCACATAAAACCGTGTGTTCTAGGGAGATTTGTGTGACAGCTTAATAAAGCTTCTTAAACTAGCCTATCATGAAAAATATTATAAATGTAATTATACAGGCAATAGATGAAGTTTCCATCCTTGATAGTGCATTTTCTTTAAAAATGCACATTTTTGTGGCAAGGAAATCATCGAATATTTTGAGGACTGAAGGAAGGAGAGTATATGATAAAATAATCAAAGTTTTGCGAAGTATGATCTGATGAGAATGTGAAGTTATCTTTAGAAACATTTTCTGCTGTTGTCCATGTTTGGGGTAAGCTACTTTATCAGATAGAAGCAATAACTGATTTCATCACCGTCCAACATAAAATCCTTTACCTAGAAGCAGTTTGCGTGAACGCTGCCTTCAAACCCTGCTGGTTCTCCCTGCTACACAGTCTGGGGACTGTACTTTGTTCTCCTTCCTGCATTGCTCCCTGTGGTGTTTTCAGCTGTTTCTGAACTTGACTGTGGGGACGACCTGGCTTTCCTCAGAATGGCAGGATGAGACCTGGCAGACGGCAGCCACATGCCCTTCTCTGTCCCCATGTGTCCTTCCTGCTCCATGTGCTCCCCCTGCCCCAATTTTGGAGGTGGGTAACTATTGCAGCCTTTAAGGGATTTCCTACATGGTCCTGGAGAATATGACCTTAAGGAAAGGCAGGGAGGAAAAGATGATGAGACCAGACCAACCTAGAATCCATGAAAGACTAAAAGTAATTTTGCTTTCAGTGTTGGCCAAAGTAGGGTATTTTATTGTCATTTAAAAGTGAAAAAATAAGCCAGGTCAAGGCAGGTAAATATGATAATACTGGCATCTGACCCACGTGAAGGAGGAGAAAAGGTTTAACTGTGAAAGGAAGGGGATAGAAATAGAATCAGTGCTCTCAATCTAAGAATAGTCCAGACTTTCACAAGTCCCCCCTTAAGGAAGCCTTTGTCTCTATCTCAAAAGTGTCCTACCTAAACCTGCTTGACCTTAATCCAAGAATCCAAGGTAAATTAAAAAACAAAACAACGTATGCTTTTATAGTCATTATTTTGCCTAATTCTTATGCTAACTGGAAGGTATGTACCATGTTTAGCACAAAATGAAATCTCTGGTATGTGTAGGAAATGCATCCTCATTTGACTGCTGTCTCTACTATCGGTCTATGTGTTGGTTTTGTTCCTTGAAAGGAGCCTTTTCCAGCAGCAGGGCTCAAAGCTACCTGGAGTTCTGCTGTGGTATCCACAAAACTTTCCTTCCTCCCGCCATCTTCGAACACCCCTAGGGTGAATATTGGTTCTGCTTGCATAGGATTTCCATGCCAAGTGTGTTGCAAGGGCAAGGTCCTGTAGAAAAGTAGCAGTTTTCATTGGGAACCAACATGAAGATGAATGGGAGGCTGTCTTCGCTTGTGCAGGTTGCTGGAAGAAATTCCATATGCTGGGTGATTTCTAAACAACAGTTTATTGCTCATAGTCTTGGAGACTGGAAAATGTGAGATCAAGGTGCTGGTGACCGTCTGCTGGGTGGTTCACGTAGTCATCTTCCTTTATAAGTTAGCAGGAAACACCAAAATGAAGCGCACAACTATGAGCAGGAGGGAAAGGGGGGGAAGGGAGGAGAAGGTGGGGGGGGACAAATCCTTGAGATTACAATGTTGTAAAATTTATATATAAATAAATTAAAAAAAATAAGTTAGCAGGAAACAGATACCAACGTCCCCTCTACGAGCGGATGCCTCAAAGTGTGGCAACAACTGAATCCTGTGTATACTCTACATATATCGCTATCATAGCTTAGTTTATAAAATAGGCACAGTAAGAGATCAACAATAACAACTAATGCAAATTAGAATGAACAAAAACATACAAATTTTTAAAAAGCTGAAATGACTTCTAAGTGACTAATGAGAGTATGCTGGGCAGAAGGATGATTCACGTTCTGGGCAAAACAGCACGATGGTGTGAGATTTCATTACATTACTCAGAAAAGTGCCATGAATTGCTTATTTCTGGAATTACCTTGTGTATTATTTTCAGGCTGCGATTGACGGTGCTTTCAGTTACCAAAAGGTGAAGTCGTGAACAGGGGGGCTACTGTACAGACATCTTTCCTCTACGTTGTCACATTTGGGAGGGGTTGGGGAGCCCTCTGGGCTATATTTGATGAGGGCACTAATCCCATTCACCAGGGCTGCACCCTCATGTCCCAGTCACCTCCCCAGGGTGCCACCTTTTTGGAAATTAGGTTTCAGTGTTTGAATTTGGGGGAGACAAATATTCAGCATGTAGCAGAGTGGCAGTAGTTACTCTTAAGGAGAGTGTAACCAGACATAGCCACCTGCAGAGTCATGAGCTGGTCAGCCACCTCAATTGATCTCTATTTAGAATATAAATGTTTAATTTATTGGTTGAATTTTGTGCTCTCTCATTTTGCCGATCTGCATCATACATAGTTCTGTTTCCCTTGCTCTCATTTTCATTGCCTGTTTAGGATTTATTACTATTTCCAACTGAGTTTCAAAAATCTAGTTTTGACTGTAATTTCCCCAAATGTCTACTAGGTTTTCTACCTCAGTAAAAATTACTTAAAAAAAAAAATAAACCCTAGGTTGTTTTTTTTTTTAGAGCAAGTTTAAATTCCTGACAAATTGAGCAGAAAGTAAAGTTCCTGTGTATTCCCACAGTGTCTTATATGAGTTTTTGCTGTACAGTTTTCATCAATGACTAATATTTCTGAAAAACATGCCTGAAAAATTATTGCTATAGAGCTTAATATAGTATGTCTATACAAATGTTGATTTGTAATAATGCACACTTGGAACTTGTTCAAATACAATGTGACATCAGTAAAAAATTATGTTAAAAGATCACTATTTTAAACATTTTTGGCATATTTAACTTTATTGTGCTTTAATCTGGTGTTTAGATGCTGATTCCCAACTTGACATTCCCAGCCCGAATGTCTCTTTTTTTTATTGAAGTAATATTTCATTATATAAGTTTCAGATGTTTCTCTTTGAGCATCAACACGTGTACCTTAAGGTCAGTACTAAAAGTTCAATTCTGTCCTTCATCCAACCATCGTTCCCTTGGTCCTGCCTTACTCAACCCTTTCCCCCTTCCTTTTGGATAACCACAAATTGGTCTTATAGTTCAAAAGCTTTTGTTTTATTTTGTTCATCTGTTTTTTTTTCTATATACCACATATGACCGAAATCATGCTAAGTTTGTGTGTCTATTTTTTTTGAGATAAAAATTCTTTTTTTAAATTTAAATCTAGATAGATGATAGATAGATAGAGAGAGATTGATTGATTGATTGATTGATTGATTGATTTCACATCATTGTGATACCTGGGCATCTACTTGTCTTTTTCTGTCCGACTTATTTCACTAAGTCTATACATAGCAGGATTTCATCTTCTGTTTTTTGTAGCTGAAGAACATTCCACTGAGTATGTAGACCACATCTTTGTCTCTTTATCAGTGGATGGGTTATTAGGTTGCTTCCAATTCGTGGTTCTTGTAAATTCTATTGTGATGAACATGGGGGTGGGTGCATACATCTCTTTGAATTATTATTTTTGTAACTTTTTGGTAAATAGCCAGAAGTGGATTAGCTGGCCATAGGAAATTTCCATATCCAATTTCTTGAGGATTCTCTATACTGCTTTCCACGATGGCCACACCGGTTTATAAATCCACCAAGAGCATCCAAGGTTTCCCTTCTCTGCACATCCTCTCCATTACTTGCAGTTTCTTGTCTTTTGGGCAGTAACCATTCTTACAGGTGAGATAATGTGGTTTTGATTTCCACGATGTACATCTTTTCATTTATCTACTGGCCATTTGTATGTCTATTGAGATCCTTTGTTCATTTTTTTCTTTCTTTCTTTTTTTTTTTTTTTAAAGACTAGGTCTCACTATGTTACCCGGGGTAGTCTTAAACCCGTGAATTCAAGTGATTCCTAGCCTCAGCCTCCCAGGCAGCTGGGATTACAGGCATGTGCCACCGTGCCCAGCCCTTTGTTCATTTTTTATTTTTTAATTTATGTTACTTTATTATTATTATTTTTGGAGAATGGGTCTTGCTATGTTGCCTGGCGTAGTCCCGATCCCATGGACTCAAGTGATCCCCAGCCTCAGCCTCCCAGGTAACTGGGATTTTAAGCGCCCACCACCGTGCCTGACTGCTTTTTTGAGACCAGGTCTCGCTATGTTGCCTGGGATAGTCT
>PVHY01027524.1:0-16079 GCA_004024945.1 Uropsilus gracilis
GACAAAGGACAGCAGAGGGAACTGCTGGTTCTCTAAGCTGCTGCTTCCCCTCCTATGGACTTTATGATTATGGACAAATCTCATCACTTCTCTGTGCCTCAGTTTCTTCATTTAGCAACTGCAAGGATGGGACATTCTAGCATATTTATAAAAACGTCCGTTTCTGGTATGTTGCACATACTGCACTCACTGCTAGCAAATTTCATTTCAAACCAAAGCATAGAGCCCAGATGTCAGCCCACAACTAATTCTGCAAAGGGGCTACAGGACCTTGGAGGAAACAACTGGGGCATGAATGGGTAGGGCTGAGATAGGTGAGAGGGCGGGCAGATGGGCAGTGGAGTTTGGGGCGGGGTGGGAGTGGGCAGATGTGGGTAGGGACACAAGGGCCCCCTTGCCTTGCTCTGCCCAGGCCCAGGAGTCATCCTGGGAGCCAAGCTTCTATTCTGGTCGAGTGCATTGCCCACGCAGCAGGGAGGAAGCGTGTGTGTGTCCTCCGTCCATAGTGTCAAGCTGCTGGGCATGCTGTCCTCTCACCCAACCCAGGCTTCCATTGTCCACAGACTGTTCCGAAGGCAGCATCTCATGAACAAACACCAATGGGCAATCAGCCAAGCTTCAGCAAGCCTGCACCCAGCAGCTCAAGAGCCTGCTGCTCTGCCCTCAGGAGACAGGAGACGCAGGCACTCAGGTGAGACTCAGGACACACAAGGCCCCCGGGAGATGTGTCCCATGGGCGGGGCTAACGTAGGGCTTCTCAGGGAGTTGGCCACCAGTGGAGAACGAGAGGATAGGACCAGAAACAGTAAAAGTGTCTGAGGTGGAGGTGGGTGCAGGTGCAAGTGAGACTAGGCTACTGGGCTCTTGAGCTCATCTCAGGGGGGCCTTCTATAGCCAGTGCCCATTGGCTTCAGGGGCAATGGAGGGGAGCATTGCCCTTCAGTCTCTTCTTGGTCACACCTCCTCACCAGTCCCAAGCGGTTGGCTTCCCAGTCCTGGAGTGGGGGTTGGGGTTCATGAGCATGGGCACACCATCCCTCAGATTTAGGAGATGGGGGAGTCCCTCCCTCATCCCCATCAGGCCTTGAGGAGGATGGGCACAGATTCCCTGTCCCAAATCCTCTAGGCCACAGCAGGATACTCCTGATTCCACGACCCCAGAGCCAGTGGGGCTGGGGGAGTCACTCCCCAAAGTCTCAGGTCCTTGCAAAGATGCTCTGGAACCTCTAAGCATCCAGAAGAACCCCCTGATCCCCTTCTGTAGGAGCCTTCCTGCAGGACAGCCTTTGCCCCAATTCTGCAATCACAGGATCACTAATGCAGGGGGGGGGGGGCACACCTTGCTTTCAGGGGCTGATTCAGCAGACACCTATGTGTCCTGTCCCTTCTGTGAAGACCATCTCCGGAGAGAAATCTCCCTTGAAAAATGGCTCAGCAACTTCTAGGGAAAAGCAATACAACCTGGTGAGATAGAGGAGAAAGGATTCATTATGACTCACTAACACCTTAAATTGAATTCACACCTTAAGTTAAATTACGTCAAAGCCATGCTTCTCCCAGCAGGGCTTCTGTGTGAAGTTCTCACTGATTGGTGACGCTGGCGCTGGCAGGTCAGCCAGGCATTTATAGGACACAGTGCTGCCTAGATCCTGGAAGCTGGACGCTGCCTCCCCTCCTGCATCGCCTGCCCCTGAGAAGGCCAAGCGTCTGTCCACCTCAGCACATGTGCACTAAGACCCTGGAACCACATGGCTGGAAAGGTCCATGGGCACTTCCTTCTACTTCTGCTCCAGAAGAGATGGCACTGGCCCGTGGGTGCAGCCTTGGAGGGTTGCGTGTGGGCCCCATTTATGCAAGGCCATCTGCTTCCTGCAAATACCTTCTCAGAGTCTCAGGCACAAGGTGACGTGGAGGAAGTTGGGATGTTTGTCTTTGGACCCAATGATCCCTTGGAATCACACAAGGGTATGGTCCCCCATTCCATTTTTACACAGGAACATCACACAGGGTGGCAGACTTGACAAGTGTGGGGGTCCCAGGCAGAACTCAGAGCACCCTTGGGCTTGACCAGAGCATCTGTCTGGAGTTCTGATGCCACCCCCAGCTTCCTCCTGGTCCAGGGCCTTAGGGGGGGCTTGGTGCCCATAGAGTGGGGCTCCCCTGCTGGTGTGGGAAGCAGAGGCATGGAGGAGGCTGCCAGGAGTAGCTCTGTTCTCATAGACAGGCAGGTGAACAAGGCTAGGAGCCACTCACCCAGAGAACAGCAGGCAGAAGTCTGGTCACCCGGTGTGGCCAGTCTTGGGCTTAGCTGAGGAAAGTCATTAGATAGAAAGGAGGTTAGCCAGTCTCTGTTTTATTTAAAAAAATAAAAATAAATTAAAAAAAACCTGCACCTTGTGGCATCAGTTCTGAAGTGCATGTTTATTTCAGGTGCTGGTCCCTGAGGTTCTTCCTTCCTGCCAGGGCCCAGGATGAGACAGAAGGGTAAGGACAGTGGTGCCTGGTGGGGAAGCCACTGCCCAGGCAGGGGCAGAAAGGCACAGTTGAGTGCAGCAGGAGACTGGGACACACCAACTGTTTTGTTCCTGTAGCAGTCCAGTTAGGGAGGAAGTTTCTGGAAAGAAAACCTGGCCTATGATCTCCAAGGTGAAGCTGAGCACCTCTTTCCAAGCCCCTGGCACTGATACTGGCTCTAACCAGCTCATGCCCTTGTTCATGGGCTCCAATGGCTGAAAACAGAGCTCAAAGCCCGTCTGGCTGAGCAGCACAGGGATTGGTATGGTGATTCCAGTGGGCATAGCTGTTTCAGGCTGCCAAGGTCACTGTCACTGACACAAAGTCATAGAAGGGTTGGAGACGGCTGAGTGGGAGACCTCTGCAAAAACCTTGCTGACAGGCCCACTCTAGGGTACCAGGGCTGTGGCTCCCCAGAACAGAGGTGGGGTGCTGAGAAAGGCAGGTGGCCCCCTGCTGGACTTCTATGGCGGGAAGGGAAGCTCGCTGGTCTGCTCTAGATCTGGGGCAGGGTGGGGCTTGGCCATTCAGTGCTGTACAGGTTTCCTGGCTCCCCTCTGGGACTGTTCTTCCATGCTGAACCAATACCTTATACCCTGTTTGCTATTGTTCTCCTCATCCCATGACTGCATCCACCTCTGGCTGCCTTTCCCCTCCCCCTGGGAATGGCCTGGCATGCCTGGCAGATAGCCTGTGTCCCTGCAGTGCTGTCCCCTCACAACTAGGCTACCGTGTATCACCACATGTGGACATTTCACACCACCGCTTTTACTTGTTACTTTTTTTAAATGAGTGACCTTGTTTTTCAGAGTTGTTTTACTTTCATGGAAAAGTTGAGTGGACATTAAAGAGGTTTCCCCTCTACCTCCTGCCTCTCCCACTGTCAGCACCCCACCAGAAGCTGCTTCTGCAGCACTGATGAGCCAAGATGCCCCATCACCACCTCCAAGTCCATGGTGCACATGGGCTCGTCCTCCTGCTGCATGTGCTGTGGGGCTGGCTGCATGTGTGACGGCAAATGCCCAATCTCACCAGCTTCCCTGCCCTCAGCTCCCCTGAGCCTCTCCTCATTTCTCTTCCAAGCACTCATCTATGTGCACTCTCCCCATAGTTTGGCCTTCTCCAGAATCTCTGGGTTGGAACCTAAGGCATGTAGACATTTCATATTGGCTTCTTTCACTTAGTAATATGCATTTAAGTTTCCTCCATGTCTTTGTTGTTGTTATTTATTCTAAATTGAGGTACTACTAGGATACCCCCCTCAGGCATTGCCTCCACAGAGCATCCACCACCAAAATCTCCCCTGGTCCTCCCCGCCCCCCAAGTCCACTGTGCTCCTTTCTCTCCCCTTCTCCCTCTCTTCTCTTCCCTCCCCTCTCCCCACCCCAGGGTTCTCCAGTTCTGTAGTCAGCTTTCAAGGCTTAGTTTTTAAGCTTGTCTTTATCTAGACCTTAGTTTGGTTTCTCTGTATTCCATACTTCCATGTCTTTTCACAACTTCATAGTTCATTTCTTCTCAGCCATGAATGATATGCCTCATCCAGGTATGTGATCATTTATTCATATGCTCACTTCCTGAAGGACACCTTAGTGGCTTCCACATTTGGGCAAGTAGCAATAGAGCTCTAAGCATCATGCAGGTTTTTGTGTGGACATAAATTTTCAATTTATTTGAATAAATGCTAAGGAGTGTAACTGCTGGATGGCATGGTAAGGCAGTATTTAGCTATGTAAGAAACTGCAAGCTGTCTCGCAAAGTAGTGGTGGCATTTTGCATTCCCACCAGCAATGAAGGAGGCTTCCGTTGCTCCACCCTCTAATCAGCTTTTGGTATTGTCAAAATTACAATTTTATCCATTTTAGTAGGTAGGTAGTGCTGTTGTTTTACTTTGTAATTCCCAAAGGATATTGAACACCTTTTCCTATACTTATTGCTACTGGTATACTTTTTTGGAGAGTTATCCATTTAAGTTTTTTGCCACTCTTAAATTCGGTTCCATTTCTTAACATTGAATTCTGGGACTTTGTATAGTTTGGATGACAGTCCTATCAGATGTGTCTTTTGCAAATATTTTCACCCAGTCTGTGGGTTGTCTTTCATTCTTCTGTCTTTAACTTTACACTTAGAGAAGGTTTTAATTTTAGTGAGGTCCAGATTATCAAGAGTTTCTTTCACGATTGACTCTTTGGGATTGTTATCTGAAGAGTCATTGCTAAATCCAAGGCCATCTAGGTTTCTTCCTATTATTTTCTAAGAGTTTTATAGTTGTGCATCTTAAAGTTAGGTCTATGATCCTTTTTGTGTTAATTCTTGTGAAGGTTGTAAAAGTCTAACCCTAGATTCCTTTTTCATGTGGTGCCCAGTTGTTCCAGCACCATTTGCTGAAAAGACTACTCTTCCTCCATTGAATTACCTTTGCTCCTTTGTCAAAAACCAGTCAGCTATATTTATGGGGTCTGTTTCTGGGCTCTCCATTTTGTTCCATCGACTTGTCTATTCTTTCACTAATACCACCTTGTCTTGACACTGTAGATTTATAGTAAGTCGATTATTTCAGCCTTCCAACTTTGGTCTTTTTCAGTGTTGCGTTGTCAGTTGTTTTGTGGCTCTACATGAACTTTTGAATTACTGATAGTCATAAAATAACCTGCTGGGATTTTGATTGGGATTGCACTGAATCTCTAGATCAAGTTGAGAAAACATGGCATCTTAACAATATTGAGTATCCTTATGAAATATCTCTTCATTACATAGTTCTATTTTTATATCTTTCACCAAAGTTTTGTAGTTCCCCTTATACAGATCTTAAGTATATTTTATTAGACTTATAGTTAGTATTTCATTTTGGAGAGTGTTAATGTGCTGTGCGCCATTTGCATTCCAAAAGAGTCATTCCAGACGAGATAAAGGAAAACTTCTCTCATTAATGGTCCCTATGAAAACTTAGGGACTGACTGAAATCACCTTCTGATGTAGCACTGAAGCCCCTGGCTTTTCCTTATCAATGTTAGCCTTATCAAAGATTAGAGACCACCCCTACACTACCCCTCCCTCAATTACTCTTTGCTTTAGAATGTTAATTATCTCTCAAAATTGCTTGTCTTCTTTGGAATTCAACAGGTGTCCACCCTGTGTCCCTATAAATGCCCCTTTCTTTTATTAATAAAGTTGTCTCATAGTAGTTCATACTTCCATTTAACCCCCAGCTGTGACTGGGCCATCTCTTCTGTCAGTTCATTTCTCATACTTGCGTCTGGTGGCTAACACTAATGTAAATGGTAATGTGTTTTAATTTCATTCCACTTCATCATTGGTGATATTTTGGAAAGCAATAGTCTTTTGTATATATATATATATATTTTTTTTTTTTTTTTTGAGACTAGGTCTTGCTATTTTGCCCATGAAACCACAGGCTCTCGTTGCCTGGGGTACCACAGACTCAAGCCATTCCCAGCCTCAGCCTCCCAGGTAGCTGGGATTACAGGCATGCGCCACCACGCCCAGCTATTTTTTTTTTTTTTTTGGAACTAGGTCTCTCTACGGGCCCCAGGCGGGACTCGAACCGCGATCCCTAGCCCCGGCCACTTCATAGGCTTAAGCTTACAGGCATGAGCCACCGTGCCCGGCCTTAGTCTTTTGTATATTAACCATATATTCTATAACTCTTCTATAATTGTTTATTAGTTCAGGGTAGTTTGTTTTATTTTTGTCTGTTCTTTTGACTTTCTAACAAGATGACCATGTCACCTGCAGTCAATTTTTTCCTTTCCATCTATATACCTTTTACTTCCTTTTCTTGACTATTGCATTAGTTAGGATTTCCAGTATAATGCTGGAAAGTATTGTTAAGATGGGACATATTTATCTTCTGATCTTAGCAAGAAATATTCAAGCTTCTTACAACTACATAGATACTAATTAGTTTTTCATAGATTTTCTTTATCAACTGTGAACACTCCTCAATTCTTAGCTTGAAGGTTTGTTTGTTTGTTTCTCATGAATAGGATTTACACGTTGTCTACGGCTTTCTCTGCATCTATAGTGATAGTTGTATGATCTTTCATCTTTGGTCTGTTGATGTGCTGGATTAAACTAGCCTAGGTTTGAATGTTGAATCAGACCTGAACACCTGGATAGTTCCCACTTAATTATGGTATATTATTCTTTGTGTCCATTGATAGATTGGATTTGTTAATATCTTGTTGAGGATTTTGCATCTGTTTCATGAAAGCTGTTGGTCTAGAGTGTTTCTTGCCTGTGTGGCATATGTCTTCATTTTCACAACATAGTTGTTTCCTAGAAAAAAAAAATAATAAAGTATATCATTGCTATTTTCAAGATTTTAAAGAGCACTTAGAAGATACAAAAGTAAAAAAATAAAAAAATAAGTCCAAAAATTAAGTCAAAAAATAAAACCAAAAAATCCCTCTTAGCTTAGAATTCATGTTTACAAGAACATCATTTTAAGTCAACTGTAGGACGACACCTCAGTGACAACCTTCTTTCTCCCTCATGCCATCCCTTTGTTTATTTGCACAAGTGAATTGGAATTACTATGGTTTCCCTTGGCAGGCCAGAAAACAGACTCAGGAGTAGATCCCTTGGCCTTGCGAGTGTGCTGATCCTCACCCATACACGTAGGCAGTCCCCATTGTCTGTAGGGATGGTCTTCTTGGCACTGACTACATGGCTTGGAGGTTCTTGGGAGGAGTGGGTACCGAGCACTAGCTCTGCCCTTCCTTCCCGGAACTGTGCTGGAGGCCAAGCCCTGGTTGAGCAGGGGCTTCTAGCGCAACGGCTTCTCAATTCAGCTTCTTCCCCCAGCATCTTCTCCTCATTCCCCCTCAGGCTTCTCAGTCGCAGCGAGACCCATCTCTGCCTCCACCCTCGGAGCTGTGTGAGAGTCACTCCTTGGGGACCCACCAAGCCAGGTGGGAAGAGGCAAGTCTACCTACATCTGACGTGGACACCCACCTGTGCACCTCTCACCAGGTCCCCAGGATGCTCTAGGTGGCAGTCAGGGCAAACCGGCCCACCTACTGCCAGGGACACTGAACCAGAGCGGACCCCTCACACCCAGGTCTCAGACTCTTTTGCCAAGTGTGCCGACATCCTAACCCCCCAAGTGATGGTGCTTTTGGAGGTGGGGGCTTTGCATGACCATCGGGTCACAAGGGTAGGGCCCCATGATGGAATTGAAGCCCTGACTGAGAGGAGGAAGAGGCCTGGGCACTGCTCCTCTGGTGAGGGTACACCACAAAAATGATCCAGGGAACAGGAAGCAGGTCTTCACCCAGCAGAACCTATGCTCCCTCACCTGGCCATGGGCATGCAGCCTCCGGACCCAGAGGTTGACGCCTGTGGCCTCTACCTCTAGCTCATGCTGGACTCTGGGGACCCCTGGGGAGACTAGACACATAAAGCGATGGGTAGAGGGCAGACAGGTGCTGGTAGCGGTGGAGGAAGCACATGGGGAGTATGCAGATGCTTTTCCCCCAGCACCAGGAGACACTTGACCCTGAGGTGAAGACCCACTGACCTCCTCACTCCTCACCAACATGAACAAATAGAAAATCGTCCTTGAGGGTTAAGTGACTTATGCTAGTTCTCATAGAGTTGCCAGCAAGGCACCACCCGGGCCCTCTTGACCACGAAGCTGGGATCCTGGGAGTAAGAGGAGGAGACCACACGGACCCGCCCCCCCCATGCCCCATTGCAGAGGGACTGCTCAGGGAGAGCACCTGACAGGACAGACATGTCACACCTACTCTCACTTCTTTTTCCTAAAAAGCTCTAAGAAAATCTATCCCTTGGGGCTTGCAGTTAAAGTTTTAAAAATGTATTCCTGCCGGACACGGTGGCTTGTGTCTGTAAGCTTCAGCTTATGAAGCGGCCAGGGCTAGGGATCACGGTTTGAGCCCCACCTGGGGCCCACAGTGAGACCTAGTTCCAAAAAAATAGCTGGGCGTGGTGGCGCACACCTGTAATCCCAGCTACCTGGGAAGCTGAGGCTGGGGATTGCTTGAGTCTGTGGTACCCCGGGCAATGAGAGCCTGCTGTTCCACGGGCAAAAATAGCGAGACCTAGTCTCAAAAAAAAAAAAAATGTATTCCTTCAGTAAATTCTGAAGTTAAAACCAGGACCTTTCAGGGGTGTGCACACTTGGAGTTCCTGTGACTGGTACTAGTCACTGACTTCCCACAAATGCCCAAGGGCCTCCTGTTATTTGAAGAGCAGTCAGGGTCCTGGGTCCCCTGGACGAGACTGGGCCAGCCCCCTCACTGGCAGGGCCCCACCACTGAGGCATCTGTGCCCCCAAGAGGTGGCTCCAGAACACTGTGGCACCTGACAGTGAAGCACCCCCTCTTCAGCACCAGCACCCTGAGGAGATGGCCCCAGAACAATCCTCTTCTGGTAGACCAACACAGCATTACAAAGACTACCTGTTGCTATAGCTCCAATTTGGCCCCTCACCTCCTCCAGTGCTGCATGGCCAAGTCCTGGAGTGTGCGTCTGAATGTGCCATGTCACAGATAAGCCCTGAGCTTTGGAATGGGGTGGATCCTCCCAGGGAGTAAGTGTAGACCCTAAGTTTGGCTGGTGGGTTCCAACTGGCATCTGGGCAGCAGCAGTGACAACACTGAACTACCAGGCATGAAGCTTACTAACATTTTCCTGTGTTAGAAGTAATTTTGGATAGTGAAGCCAATGTCATCACACCTTCATTACAGCTTCCTTCCCAGAAAAGTCTGCAGAAAAGAGCTCAGTCATTTCAGGTATTTCATTTTTTGACCAGGGTTGTCCTTTTTTCCAATTTTAGAGCATCATCACCTTTGCAAAAATGTATTTGTTTTAAAAGCATCCTCACATTTGTTTGTCTTTTTGTAGGTACTAATGTCACAGTGAGCCAAAGGAAAACCAGCTTTTAATCAATATATTAGTGACCTAAGTAGTCAAAGGTGTAGCGGGTTCATGGTTAGCTCCTACACCAGGTCTCACTTTCCCAGTTCTCCCAAGGGCAATCCTGCACACCAGTCCTCAAGGACCAGAGTCCCTCAGCAGCCGAAGAGCCAAGGAATGTCTGCACCCTGGATCACACCCCTCCAATGATGTCCCTGCAAAGTGGGCAAGGACAAAGTGAGCAGGGATATACAAATGACCCCACAGAACACCTTCCTGCTGTTCCTTGCCTCTTCTGTGAAACATCAGTCTGCTTTCAATTACACCCAAATTCAGGTCAAACTCAGGGTGCAAACAACCAGGACCATCCTTGCACAGAAACAACTTCTCCAATGAGAAGGAATCTCCCAGAAAGGATGCAAGACAAAGGGGCAATTTGGAGTAGATGCAAATAGATGTATTTATGCTTTCTTTAATTCAACGACAAAATATGAAATCTCTTTTAGCACAAAAATACTAGAAGTCAGTATTCGGTAAACACAGGAAATCAGCAAACTTTTTTTCAGGACTTCCAGGTTAGTGAAATTGAGCTATCATCCTAGCCAACACATCTTTGGCTCCCTAGAGCTTTAAAAAAAAAAAAATCTAGAAGCCATATTCCAGCCCAGGAAGTCACACTTTCCAGACTCCAGAGAAAAGCCAGCAGCTTTGAGTGGAGAAGATGGGGTTCTTGTGGGGGCACATATGCTCTGCAGATCCTGCAGGCAAACCAGCTTACCTGCTCCCAATAGAGCCTCACCAAGTGTCTCTTAGGGTGTCTTTTTGATGGACACAGAACAGCAAGCAAAGAGGCTGGGGAATTTGCCCAGGTGGTAGCTGGGTAGATGGAATTGGAACCCCATACCCTTCGGCTAAAGCTCCACTACACAGTCACCCTGAAGATGTGCAGCAGCAACACATTAACCACAAATCACCTTTTTAGTATTCATGGAATAAATTCCTGCTGCTAGGACACCCACCTTTGGGAAGAATTGAATACAGTCAGCAGAGAGTGACTCATTTACCCTTCCCCCCATGCTGAATGTGTGTCCTGAAGCTAGAGGGCTGATGGAGCCCAGTCATGGCCAGGACAGCAGCCCCAGAGTGCAAGTCAAGGGTGAAAGAGCCATCATGCCCACCCGCAGGTGTGAGTCATCTTCTCCTGGTTTTGCAAACCAGGAAATGTGGTGTCAGCCTAGTTAGCTGACTCACTGGAGGAGGCAAGAGGCATAGTCACCAGACCTGGTCCTTGACATTCCATGACCTTTGAAGAAAATTCAACCTCCAGGGAGCTCTCTCCAAAGTCAGTTACACCTGACCTGAAAGTCTGTTGTTAATTCAAATGTCTAAGGACTCTGGGGAACCATGCTGGGGAATTCTCACAGAAGAGTTATTTTCCCACAGCCATTGACCATTTAAAAGGGAAAGGGAGGCAGACTGATGAATGTGGAGTATGTGGGCCAGGTGACAGCAGGCTGCGTCTGCGGCAGGACCACAGTGCTGAAACTGTCATTTCTGCTGTTTCCATCAGGAAAGTGGGTTCAGAGGAAGCATGGTATTGTGGGAGCTGGTTGCCTAGCATCAGGGAATCCATTGGCCTGGTGGTAGGTGCTCACCGCTGCAGATGAGTAGCCCAGGTGTCTGAACATGTTCAACCTGGGGAAGCCACACTGGCCTCTCCCTGTGGCCCAGGTGTGGGTCACAACACCTCGCATCGGTGGAAGGAGTGTGTGCATGTGGCACCAAGCCCAGACAACACAGCAAGAACAGCAGATTACCACTGCTAAGGACCCTTCTAAAGCCTTCTTTCTAAAGTAGGGACTGTAGTACAAGCCTACACAGAAGTCATGCAGAGATTACCTCTGCTGAGGATCCTTCTAGAAGATCTAACTGCTGGGTCCCAGGACCAACGCTGCAGACTGCATAAAGGGAGACCTTGGCCAGACAGCTTTTGCTTACACTTTTGCACCTGGAAACCTGGGACTATGTACATGCAGCCCAACATGCTTTCTGACAAAACCTCCCCTCCACGGGTGATCAGCCTCCTCTCTGTGACCCCCTAGGGTCTCCATGTAGAGGGAAAGGGTACTGGTATCTCCTCTTCAGGAAGGAAGGCATCAGTCAAAGCTCCAGCTTTGGGCCCACACCTAACTTTTTCCTCTACCCCTTGAAGGTCCCTGCATCTCAGGGTGCTGGGCTGGGCAGCTCCTGAACCTCTAGGGACACAGCCCCTGACTGCAATGTCATGGCCACCACTGCACTTCCTCTGGCTGGAGGTGCAGTCTCCTCTCTGTCCAGCTGAGTGTCCATCCTGACACAGTGCCCAATGCCAGCCCCACAAGGCCCAGGTCCCTTCAGGGCAGAAGCCTTTCTTTATCCTACCCATGCCAGGCAGCGCTGAGGGCAGCTCCAGCCAGCCAGAGCAGATAGATAATACCCCCCAATTGGGAGCCAGCACCTTGGCCACTTTTTCAGTGAGAATAAGTCAGTGTATCTTTGGTCCCCAATTAATTTAAACATAATATTTGATAGAAACTAAGGGAATTTTTTGAATCATCTCTCCTTTTCATTTCTCCTTTGATGCTATAACTCCTTTTTAACTGACTCTGAGGCAGGGATTTTAGCACAAGCCTACACAGAAGTCATGCAGAGATTACCTCTGCTGAGGACCTTTCTAGAAACTTCTGCACATAGAGGTAACTGCCAGCTAGTATCACTGTCATACTGTCCTCTGTGGTACTGTTATTGTTTGTTGCATTATTCTTAACCCATGCACCACTTCTTACTGTGTTGTTATTTGTTTCAGGGTCATTTGTTGTTACTTGGTAATTATTCTTTGATGACCCTCTTTGCTCTGTTGGGTCCAGCTCCCTACTGTTCAGCAGCCAGGTGGTTAGAGGGTGGGAAGCTGTTCCTCTGGCAAACATCCAGGCCTGGTCTCTCCTGCAGCAGTGCAGTCACTGCAGCACCTCACTGTCCCCAGCTCACTCCTTCTCACAGGGTCACCAGGACGTGGGTCCAGCCTGTATGTGCCCCTCTTCCTCGCAGGACCCTTAGGAGGTAGGTGGAGGTGGATGGTCCCAGGAGTAGCAATCACCAGGTGCTGAGACCAGAGATCCAAGCCCTCAGACGTAGCCGACCAAGGGGCAGGTGAAAGGCATGAGGCGGGTGGAGAGAGGTGGTGGCAGGGGAGGCTTGGAGCTACCTGGGGGCAGGACACCTGGACCTGGGTGTTGGAGCTTTGAGATTGGACCTACTCCACAATCAGGGAGAGTTTGGGTTGGGAGGAGGAGAGGTTAACTCGTTGGTCCCTAATGTGTCCTGGGACACTTGTTTCCCTCAGTGAGGGGACAGCAGACAAAGGGAGGTCAATGGGTGGGAGGAGGAGGAAGACATGGGGTGAGCCATTTTGGGGAGCGCAGAGGTACTACTGGGCCTTGTCTGGTCATCACAGATGAGTTAGCAAACCAACCTCTAAGACTCAGATTCATAGAAAAGGAATTTTTGTGGAAAATAATTTGGGGGGGGAATGAGGTTGGGAGGTCATGTGGTAATAATTGCAGAACAAAATATAAAACATTTTGACTTGTGAGTGCTCATGGGTGACGTGCAGGTAAATGAATCACAGGGCTGGAAAGCTATTATAGAAGGTGGGGAGTTTGAGGAGGGTACAAGGGGAGTTAGAGGGGAAATATTATCTCACCTGGCAGCTTCATCTAAGGCTGAGTATGTGAGAGGCTGTCAGGGCTACCTGCCTCTGACATATAGGCTGTGAGTTCCATTCTCCATCCCATAGAGATATGTTGGTGAAGACAGGCATGGGTAGGCAGAACTTTGAGACTGGCCCAGAAGAGGCCCCTGGGCCAGTGGGGTGGCCCCTTAGCGTCCCTTTCAAGATTTTTTGAATGGAAGCCCAAGGAAAAAGTCACCTTCTTGGGATAGAAGGTGGAAACATTGTGTTCTGGAGCTGCAGCAGCCATCACCCCATGGGAGGAAGCCTTAGGTGCTCACTGTTCTAACTTCCTCATTGCAGGAGCCAAGGCAGAGTCTTAGCCCTGTGTTCAAAATTCACGGTAGTTTGAAAATTAAGTTTCTGTCACTTGCCATCAGAAAGTCCTAACAAATACATCATGATGTTATTTAATTATTCCCGAGCCCGTGAAACACTATACTGCAGCGTCTCATTTTTCTTCTTTTGTGACTTCAAAGTTTATTATGTCAATTTTTATTTAGCTGGGAAACCTAAGGAACAAATGCAAATGTGAAGACCTGACATGTGAGCTGGATAATAAGGTGGAAACAGCTGGAGAATGAGTTTATGAGCTGAAGTATCAGACTGAGGAAATTTCTGAGGAGGCAACAGAGAAGGCTAGAGAGAGACAAGATATCTAAGAAAGACTAACTGACTATCAGAACCCAACAGCTGGACAATAGGCATCTCAGGAGTGACCAGCTACATCAGGTAGAAGCAAGTGCTGGGAAAACATGGAAATTTATTTCTCAGAAAGTCCTATGGAGTAGAAATTAAAGAAGGAGATACCCACATTTAGATGAAATGCTTGCAGTGAAATTCAAGGTTGTAAACACACAGAGGATGTTTTAAAAACTTTCATACATTTGGGTCCCCTACTTAGGAAGCTTCTCAGCAACAACACTGAATGCAAAAGAACAATGAAACATATTAAGGCCTGAGGGGAAGATGATCTGAACCTAGAACATGGTTGCTAGAAAAGCTGCCATTCGAATTTGAAGGCAGAATAAAAATATGGGCAAGGGGGTCGCCAGATGAAATGACTGACCATGCATGGTCTCAGGTGGTCTGCAAAGATGCTTTTTTTTAGGAGAAAATGCTTTGGTGGAACATGTTAAAAATAAGAGAAGTAGATCCCTAGAGCTTGCTATGAAAACTAGGAGTTAAAAGGTTGTATTTTGGAAATGTTTGTCATTTGAGAGAATGTTGAGCAGGGTCAACAGCAGAGGAGTAGGAGGAGACTAGTGTGCCATCTCAGGCAGCCTAGTGGGACGAATAGCCAGAGTGGCGACCACAAGGGACACACTGCTGGGACATGGGTGGGTGGGTGGAAGGAGAGGTGGAGGGCTGACTGACCCCCTCTGGTTTAGTCCCATTCCAGTCAGGCCCCATCAGGAAAAAAGAAAACACTAATAATTCAACTGCCGATACAGAAGAGGTGAGGGGTATGAATAATGACCCTAAATATGCACATCTCTTGGGCAGGGTCAAAAAAGAACATGGAGAGAACCACTGAACGCAGGACTGTGAAACCAATTATAGAGACTAACACAGAATTATACCTACAATGTCACCAGGGGCTGGGAGCCAAAATCCCAGTTCAGAGACGCCTCCAGCAAGAGCAAGTCATACCCTTTTTTCACAGGAGGAGAAAGGCCATTGAAATAAAATAGTAGTTCTACAATAGAGCTGCAGACCAAGATTGAGGCCACCAGCCAGACTAACCATCACTGATGGCTGTCCCCATCAAGGAACTTCTCTACTGATAAAGACTGGGAGTCAAGTTCCCTAAGCCAGAGACAGGAACTGCAAGATGAAGAAGCAGCAAAATAGGACAGAAGAGGGCCCGGCACGGTGGCTGGCTCGTGCCTGTAAGCTTCAGCTTATGAAGCGGCCGGGGCCAGGGATCTCGGTTCGAGTCCCGCCTGGGGCCCATAGCGAGACCTAGTTCCAAAAAAATAGCTGGGCGTGGTGGTGCGCGCCTGTAATCCCAGCTACCTGGGGAGCTGAGGCTGGGGATTGCTTGAGTCCGTGGTACCCCAGGCAACATGAGCCTGCGGTTCCACGGGCAAAAATAGCGAGACCTCGTCAAAAAAAAAAAAAAAAAAAAAATTAAAAAAAAAATAAGATAGAAGAGAATGGAGGAGACCGTCAACACAAATGAAGAAGCACCGATAAATGCCACACGAGCTCGGACTGGCTGGCCAACACAAAGTTAAGACTGGAAATCTAAGCAGCGTGGTCTATCATGTCCCAAGAGTGCAGATCCTTAACCAAAAAACAAAAAGGCCCGGCATGGTGGCGCAAGCCTGTAGATGGCAGCTTAGGAAGCCAAGGCGGGGCCAGGAATCGCAGTTCAAGTCCCTCCCTGGGCACATAGCTAGACCTAGTTCCCAGAAAATAGCTGGGCGTGGTGGCGCACACCTGTAATCCCAGCTACCTGGGAAGCTGAGGCTGGGGATTGCTTGAGTCTGTGGTACCCCAGGCAACGTGAGCCTGCGGTTCCATGGGCAAAAAAAATAGCTAGACCTAGTCTCTTTTCTGTTCCAGGAAAGAAAGAGACCAAAGGGCTGAACATGAACCAATAAACAGCAATGAGAAAGGAGGGAGAGGGTGGAAGGGAGGGTTTTGTCAGGGAAGGGGGGGCATTCCTATGGGGATCAATAACCTTAAGTAGGCCGGGCACGGTGGCTCGTGCTTGTAAGCTTCAGCCTATGAAGCGGCCGGGGCTAGGGATCGCGGTTCGAGTCCCGCCTGGGGCTGTAGCGAGACCTAGTTCCAAAAAAATAGCTGGGCGTGGTGGCGCGCGCCTGTCATCCCAGCTACCTGGGAAGCTGAGGCTGGGGATTGCTTGAGTCTGTGGTACCCTGGGCAA
>PVHY01027525.1:0-16137 GCA_004024945.1 Uropsilus gracilis
CAACAACTAAACATCAACTTAACCAAACAACAATTTGCAGAAAAATGGGAGGAGTGACTGAAGGGGAGATACAGAGGGGGGATATGGAGGGAGGAGGAAGGGGGATACAGAGGGAGATATGGAGGGAGGAGGAGGGATCAATTAATGCACAATTGTGACAAATCAATAAAATGAATTTTAAAAAAAATAGCGAGACCTAGTCTTAAAAAAAAAAAAGACATGGTTTTTATCATAAATCTAAATTTCCAGAGTGAAAGTATGATTCAAAAGAATGTAACATTCAATTTCAAGTGAAAAATCTTGTCCTCAAATGTCACCAATTATAGACTATAACAAGACTAACACATTAACAATATTTAACACCCAAGACCAAGAGATAAAGTCTCACTCAAGCCATCAAAAGCTTAAGACTGGTGCTTTATCCTGTGAATATATAAACTACAGTTAAATGACAATATCATTCCACATTTTACGGCACCTGTCAGTTGTCAATGACAACAATAACTAAAAAGAAAATGACATCTTAAAGCATATTGTTTTAGAGTCTCCAGAAGAGGAAAAAAACTGCTGTAGGATAATTCTTTTCTTTTTTTTTTTTGAGACCAAGTCTCACTATTTTGCCTGTGGACCTGCAGGCTCATGTTGCCCGGGGTACCACGGACTCAAGCGATTCCCAGCCTCAGCTTCCCAGGTAGCTGGGATTACAGGTGCGTGCCAGCTATTTTTTGGGACTAGGTCTCACTACGTGCCCCGAGCAGGACTTGAACCGCAATCCCTGGTTCCAGCTGTGGCATCCTAGATTGCTGCTTACAGGCATGTGCCACCATATCCAGCCTGCTATAGGATAATTCTTTACAGTTCTGTGAGACTAAGTAAAAAACAGACCCAATCATTACTCATGAAATAGACTTCTGGATAAAACAAAGAACTAATATAAATTACCCTAGACAGAAGAGAAATTAAAGACCTGGGTGATTCAATAATAGCACCAGCCTGGGTGACTCAATGTTTGCAGTAAGAAATGTGTAGTATCAGTTTTCCTGATACATAAAATACCACTTGTATTACAGCACCTTCAATGAGCAAGAAGTGAGCTTCCCCCACACAGAAATAGTGTATCCTCTACACCAAAGCTTCCCAAGCTCTTAGCTGTTCACCCAGGTCACCCCACCTCAGCCTTCTGACTCTGGAACTGGCCCTTCCCCCTCTCTGGACCCCACACTCACCAAAAGTGAGCCTGAGAGACAGCCTCTGTGGTGATTTCTCAGGGCCTTGCTACCTTGAAGGATCTTCAAATATGGGCTATTTCAATTCAAGCTTTAAACTTATTAAGTCCTCTTTTACAATTCCATTGGGATTCTCTTTGTTTTGCCTATTGTTTCCTTTGCTGCACCAGAGCTTTTTAGTTAATATTGTCCCAACTGTTTATCCTTTTTGTTATTTTGCTTCTTTCTGGATGGATATGACTGTCCTGGAGTGTTTTGTCTGTTTTCTTTCCATACAACAGACAAGGAGCTAATATCAAAGATAGACAGAGAAGCTCACACAACTTAACAAGAACAAAGAAAACAACCCAGCCAAAAAATGGGCACAAGAATTAAAAAGACACTTCTCCAAAGAAGAAATTCAAATGGCAAACAGACATGAAAAAATGTTCAACATTACTTATGATCAGAGAAATGCAAATCAAAACCACAATGAGATATCACCTCACATTGGTAAGAAAGGCCCATATCAACAAATACAGGACACAACAAGTGCTGGCGTGGATGTGGAGGAAAAGGAACACTTTTACACGGCTGGTAGGAATGCAGACGGGTCGAACCATTATGGAAAATTGTGTAAGGATCCTCAAACTACTGAAAATGGGACTACTATTTGATCCAGTGATTCCACTTCTGGGAATCTACTGAAAGGACACAAAAAACACTAACTCAAAAGGAAACCTGCACTCCTATGTTTATGGCAGTACTATTTACAATAGCCAGGACATGAACACAGCCCAAATTCCCCAAAATAGATGAATGGAGAATTGTGGTCTATATATACAAATGGAGCATCATTCAGAATAAAAAAATAAATAAATAAACTTGTGCCATTTGGAGCAACATGGATGAAGTCGGAAGGATTTATGCTGGCTGAAATTAGAAAGAAAAAGGTAAATGCCAGTGGTCTCACTTATACATGCAACATAGATACATCACACAAAAGGACAGGAAATAGTAAAAGCTAAACAGTTTGGCTAGAGAAAGGAAACAGCAAAGGTGAAACAGTGGAGAAGGGAACACAAGGGAAAATGGGGACAGGTCACAGATGATAAATATGGGGGGGAAAGGCGGGAAAAATATGGGGATCACAACCATGTTAAGACATTAAAAAGATGAATGAATTAATTAAAAGATTCTTTCACTTTAATACTTCATCAGAAGGAGTAGCCCCACATAAGGTTTTCTAAGTGGAACTTTTGGACTGACATCACACCAAACTAGGTCTGTCTTCACAGGCTCTGGTTGCTCCCACACCCAAGGCTCTCTGCTGGGGGCAACCTGCCGCACAGGCTATTAGAAATAATAACAGTTAATAAAGGCTAAAAAAAGAGAGACACCTTTGGCTGCTACAGCTGGAGAAGAGAACAGCTACCCGACATCTAGAGGACTGAGGCCCAAGGTTCAGAAACAGCCTCATTTCTACAGCATTTTCTTGCACAGCCTCCACAACAAAGAATTGCCCAGCCCAAGGTATCAAGTGTGGAGGATGAGACACCATGCTGCACACCAATGAAGAGAAACTGCTAGAAGCCAAGGCAGCCCCCTCGGCTGTCCTGAGGGCCACAGCACCAGCGCCAGGGACGCCAGGAGCTGCTGGAAGGATGCGCCTGCTGTTTTCCTAGCATAAGAAACATGCTATAGCTTTTGTCAGCTTCGAACAAGTCTGGCTACTCCCCTCACCCCAATCACCACCAAATAGTCTTAAAATGACTCTATAGGCAGAAGTATTCCTTGTGAACACTCATCCGTGGTACAGGCGTTTCCTGGTCTCTCACACCAGCAGGGGAAGAAGGCTCCAGCGCCACAGAAATGTGAGTTTCCCAGACAGAAGGGCAAGCAGAAAGGATGCCATGCTCGAGCCCATGCAAACAGACTGTAAGAAGAGGGAAACTACTGCCAGGCACGGTGGCTCGTGCCTGTAAGCTTCAGCCTATGAAGCGGCTGGGGCTAGGGATCGCGGTTCGAGTCCCGTTTGGGGCAACACAGCGAGACCTAGTCCCAAAAAATAGCTGGGCATGGTGGCGCGCACCTGTAATCCCAGCTACTTGGGAAGCTGAGGCTGGGGATTGCTTGAGTCTGTGGTACCCTGGGCAACGTGAGCCTGCGGTTCCACGGGCAAAAATAGTGAGACCTAGGCCGGGCACAGTGGCTCGTGCTTGTAAGCTTCAGCCTATGAAGCGGCTGGGGCTAGGGATCGTGGTTCGAGTCCTGCCTGGGGCCCGTAGCGAGACCTAGTTCCAAAAAAATAGCTGGGCGTGGCGGCATGCGCCTGTAATCCCAGCTACCTGGGAAGCTGAGGCTGGGGATTGCTTGAGTCTGTGGTACCCCGGGCAACAAGAGCCTGCAGCAGTTCCACGGGCAAAAATAGCAAGACTCAGTTTCAAAAAAAAAAAAGAATAGTGAGACCTAGTCTCAAATTAAAAAAAAAAGAGGGAAACTACAGAGCTAAACACTTCACACACAGCACAGGTATGCGCGGGGGGAGCAAAGGCCGCTGGCAGCATGTGCAGCGGAACTCTCCAGGTGCTGCATCTGGGCAGGTCCCTCAAGGGCCACACGCTGCAGCCAGCGGCCCTGAGAACTGGTCCTTAGAGACAGGGCTTGGGGAAGTCAGGAGCTAAGGTCCTGGAGGGGCGCTCCCCAAAGGGCTGGAGCCACTCTTCTGCACATGCACCCCTCACTCAAGTGCTCCGGGAAAGGTGCGTATACACGGCAGCAGGCGGATGCCCCCAAGCCAGGGCACCACACAGAGCCCCCGCGAGCGAGCACTGGGGAGTCATCTTGCTTTGTCTTATTTCTCCACTTTTCTAGGTCTTTATTGGGGAGGTTGAGATAGATAAATCCGCAATGGCTGCTGGGGGAACCGATGCTAACTCACCTACTCCGTTATCCTAGAGTGACTTGACACGACTCCAATATGCAGCCAGCTTTTCCCACACAAACCCAGCAAGCCTGATACCAGCGGGTGGCCTACAGTTTGGCAGCCCACCCAGGCTGCACTTGGGCTCCCAGCCCCAGGCCCCCGAGAAAACACATTCTGTTGCCTGAGCCACTGGCTGCAGGGGTTTAGTTACCGCTGGCGAGCCAAGGCAGCAGTGGCCGTCACCTCTGAGTAGTAAATGTTCACTGCCGAGCATTAGGTTTGCCCACAGTTGTTAGAAGCAGCAGCAAGAAACAATGTGTCATGGCCTCTCCTCTGGAGAGCAAAGCTAAGCGCAGCGAGAGCTCTCTGCTTCCCACTCTGCACCCTCAGAACTGGGAACACCCAAGCTCCTCTTCCCCCAAACAGTGTGAAGCTTATTCTGCAGGTTTATATTCTTCCTGCCGCAGCCACAATGCCCAGCAATGCCAGGTAGATTCTCCACAGTCACCACAGCCAGAAGAACCTTCCACTAACTCCACCCCAAATGTCTAAGGACGTCTTATTTTCTAAGCTCCTCTGTTGGCCTCGTAAGGTTTGCCAAAGCCCACATCCCATCTTCTTGCCTTAACAGCTTTTTATCGGGGTGCCGGCCATGTGCTGTGTGGGGCACCAGGAGTGCAGCTGTGGCCAAAGCAGAAATGACCTCCAGTCTCAAGGAGCTTCTGCTGTGTGTTAGGGGACAAATAATGAAAACACACAAGGAATACATGATGGGGCCGGGTGTTGCAAAGGGCCACAGAGGTGCTAAATGGGAGGGGGTGAGGTAGTAGCGTGGGCAGCGAGACTGCAGCAGTGGGGGAGTGGCGAGAAGCTCCTTTTATTTATTTATTCATTTATTTATTTATTTGTTTATTTATTTATTTTGAGACTAGGTCTCGCTATTTTTGCCCATGGAACCGCAGACTCTCGTTGCCCGGGGTACCACAGACTCAAGCAATCCCCAGCCTCAGCTTCCCAGGTGCGCCACCACGCCCAGCTATTTTTAGGTCTCACTACGGGCCCCAGGCAGGACTCAAACCGCGATCCCTAGCCCCAGCCGCTTCATAGGCTGAAGCCTACAGGCACCAGCCACCGTGCCCAACCCCGAGAAGCTCCTTTTAAAAGGAAGCCTTTCAGCAGACACCTATGAAGTAGGGGTAGATGCCACAGACATGGGGGGAAGGATGCCCTCGCAGAGGAGAGAGCAGAAGTCAAAGGCCCAGGCAGAGTACAAGGAAGAGCAGGAGGCGCTGCGGCTGATGCTCAGATGACCTCGGATTCTTGGGCAGGTAGCAGGAGAGGCTCCAGAGAGGCAGGAAGGGAGCTGGGGTGCACCTTTGGATAGGTCAGGGTCCGTGACTGGACTCAGAGCGTCCTCAGAGGTCTGGGATTGGACTTTCTGGGGAAAGGGGACTTGGAGCCTCCAGACACTGTGTCCGCAGGAGTGTTCCTGACCTATCCAAAGGTGTACCCCAGCTACCTTCCTGGCCAGTCTTGCTCCTGTCCACTTGATGGCTACGCTTGCATGATCTGGGGGGAGGGGGTGTGTCTCAAACGACACACATCAAACCAAACTCCTCACTTCTTTCTCCTCTTGGCTGCTGCCTCCTCCACCACTTCTTCCTCCCGACTCCCAGACTCTGTATAACACAATCAGCACCCAGTCAGTTCAGGGAGAAGCTGGGAGTCCTTCCTGCCCAGCTTTCCCTCCAAAATAGATCTGTCTCTCAAGCCTTTCACAAAATAAAACGTGCCCCACTCTAGCCTCATGCTTTCCTCCAGATTACTTCAACAATGGAAGCTGTCACCTCCATCTAGCCTACCTCCCCTGGCCAGAGGAATTCTCTGACATCAGCCCAGTTCTAGTCTCACTCAGGACACCTTCTGTGCTCATCCTCTGACACAGCCACAGAGAGTGCCAGCCTGACCACCACCTGCCACTACATATACCCTGGAGCTATACTTGGTATAACGCTGCCTCCCTCACACCCCATACGTGTCAGGGGCACATACTGCTGGAACACACAGCCACACCTGCCTCTCACATGGGGAGCTGCTGTGACCTGCTCCCTGAACACACCTCAAACCCCTCACCTTTGGGTCTGTGCTCTGACCCCACCACCTCTTTGGCACATCTCTTTTTCCCAACCTTATTTTCTACTTCGTCCACCACTGATGCTCACCACAGCTCCAGCCAATACTACCTTAGGGTCTCTGTACTCGCCACTTCCTTTGGAGGTGCACTGGTGACCACATCGTCTCGTAACTTATTTTCTCATTCCACTCAGGCCTCTGTTCAAACAGCATTCTGTTGAAAATCAGCCCTAACCCTACACTACACCTGACAGTGTTTACTACTGGTGCTCTCCTCCATGGCAGTGCAACAAGGCTGGGCCTATGCCCTTCACCAAGCTTGTAACAGTGCCATGAAAACTCATTTCTTTTCTGAATACTGAGTGCCTGCATATGCCAGGTCAGGAAGCAAAAGAGATAAAAATTCCTCCACCCACTCACCTTCTAGAGAGAAAAAGCAAATAATATACAAGTGAGCAAGTTAAATGCAAGTACTAAGAAGAACATGTGAGGCAGTAAAGGAAGACAGAAAGTGGGAGTCTCATTAAGTGACACCCCCCAGTCTTCCCCCCGCCCCCATTCCCGTAAAGATCTGAAAGTGTGGGAACAAACCACATGGGTACTGAACTGCAAGCACATAAGCCCTTAGGCCAAAACATGCCTGACACGAAGGGGAGAGGGAGCAGAGTGCAAATGACACAAAGGGTCAGATGAAAGATGTTTGTCTTTAATGAGACAGGAATCCTGGAGGGTTCATATTGTTGCTTTTTGTTGAGTGAAGACTTGGTATGCCCTGAACTCTTGTGAAAGGAGACTTCGAGTTGTGCTGAAAACACCGCCAAGGGCAGAAACAGTGACAGCAGGTAAGAGAATAGTTCAATAACCCAGGTTAAAGACAGCAGTGACTTGGCCCAGGTGGCAAGCACTGGGTGGGGAATAAGAAATAGCAGTTACTGGCCAGAGCCTCTTATATCACTGTGGTGATGGAAAACAGCAGGAAGAGCAGTTTGGGGAGGGGGGGGGTGAAGTTTACCAGCCTTCTCTCCTGCCACCATTCTTCTCAAAGCAGACATTTAGCAGGCAGCTGGACATAGATCCACAGGAGGACCGGCTGGAGCTGCGAACATGTTAACCTAACACAGGGATTTAAAGCTATGAACCCAGACGAGATCACCAAGTACCAAAACCAAAAAGGCTCCGAACACAAACGCACAAAGAACAGCTGCAAGAAAACCTGCAATGCCCCAGGTCACTCTCTCACACCCGTGATACAACACAAAAGGTGGTCCTTGCACCTGCTGAAAGACATTTTGGCCAAAACCAGAAAAATCCTCTTTCCTACCCCAACATGGGGTAAGAGGGATCCGCCACTATGTCAAAGGGTAGTCCAAACTTTCACCAGGTCCCTGAGAGCCGCCTTATTATTATTATTATTATTATTAATAATTATTATCATCCTGGGATCCAATATGTGGGCCATGTGGGCCATCCGGATTCTCATCCCTGGGGGGGCATTCCTCTGGGTTCCGGCACAGTGAGTCTGGCAGGACTGGAACACGTTCACAGGGTTCTGTCCCCCAATCCCAGAACCCCCTTCCCTCGAAGGGCAACGCCTTGCGGCAGGCTGTGTCCTCAGAGGCTGCCCGGGGTGTGTCGGGAAAGTAACAGGCGTGCCCTGGGTGGGCGGGCAGGTTGGGGTGCGCGCGGTGCCGGAAGGTCGCGGCGTCGGGAGGCCAAGGCTTTGTATTCAGGAGGTTAAACATCCCTGGGACGCAGCCCGACGCGACGACGGGGGGCGGTTCGACTGGGCGCTGTGTCGCCGGCGTCAGGCGTGCCCGGCTGCCGCGGGGAGAACGGAAGTACGAGGGCCAAGGCTCCGAGCGGAGGGAGCCGGGGCTCCGCGTCCGGAATTCAAGGGCTGGACCTGGGTCGGAAAGATCTGGCCTGAGACACCTTACCTGGCACCGCAGCCGACCCCGTCACTCAGGTCCAGGAGGGAGAAGGCGGCCACCGCTTCTCGCGCCGCCGACCCGCGCCTCCTGATTGGCCGAGCCCGGCCGCTCCCAGAAGACCCCGCGCGCCTCGCCTCCAAATGAACTTTATGGAAACCCACGGAGGAGGACAAGGACGTGGGCGGGGCCGGGGCGGGGCCTGCGGCTGAGTGATCGCTCCCCGCACGCCCTCCCACGTGGTTGGAGTAGGCTCTGCGGTGAGAAGGCAGTTCCTCCATTGCGGGCAATGCCTGCTTGCTCTTCACTGGGAGCTGTGGTAGTGCCAAGCACTGTTGAAGGCGTGTGGGCCAGAGAAGACCCCTGTCTTAATGGCTTTCTCAGGCTGGAGAGGGGGAATCAAAATCAACAACTGCACTTCATAAGGAGGGCTAGGTAGGAAAAAGCTGGGCGATGGCGGCGAGAATGCCCGTGTGCTCAGGCAAAGCCCCTATAAAGAGGTACATGTGAACTGAAGCCCGCATGATGGGAAGGGGTAGTCTTACAGAGTCCTGGCATCAGAGCATTCCAAGCAGAGGGAAGGAGAGTGAAGGCTCCCAGGAGAAGCAGGAATGAGTGACAGGCAGAGGGGGAGCAAGGACCAATGGTGCAAGACTCAGAGGTGGGTGGGGGGCAGATGCTTCAGGCCTCACCAGGAAAGATGAAGCTATTCTTGCAAGTAAGAAAACTGAGCATCTGGAGCAGCGGTAAGGCATGAGTCCCACTGATCTTTGTCAAAGATCCCTGCATTCCTTTGGGTGGAGAATGGCATGGAGGCAGGCAGAGGGGAGCTGGGACACGAGTGTTCTGTCCAGCACAAAAGGATTGCGGGGGCAGGATTGTTCATGTCCACTCCTGCGACACACAGAAATGTTCACAATGTCCCGAAAATGAATGCCACAGGTCCTAATGCTCCAGGGAGGGACAAGTACACAGATTGTGCTTCCATTTCAAGGGGAAAGGACATGCCAGGGTTATGCAAGCGTGTGATGGGAGTTGTACCCTTTCTGCTGGGTTGGAAGTCAGGGAAGATTTCCCAGAGGAAGTGACATCTTTACTGAGCAAAACAGCAAATGGAAGTTTTTCATGGCCTAGGAAGTGGACTAAGCAGAAGGGACAAACAGTGTTCTCTCCATCCTCCCACATCCTTCCTCTGGCCTCTGACAAAGACTCTCCCCTTGACAGAAGTCTTCTGAGTCCTCTTTGGAGTTCAGTCTTGGCCTATATATAAAGACTTGAACATAATGTTAGTTGGAAAAGCAGGCCCCCCACTCTGTCTGGGTCTCTGGGGGAGACTAGGATTCTAACTCCAGTAAACGCAGGTTATCAAACCCAAATGGACTTCCCGTAGACCCACACTTCCTCCATTTTTGTGATTTTTATTATTACTCACTTTCCTGGCCTTGCCCCATTCTCTCATTCTCCATGTACAAAGCTGGGTTCAGTGCAGTTCTCCAGACTGCAGTTGGATACAGTATTACCGATTAAAATATACCCTTACCACTCTAACTGGCCCTTGATTTTGTCTATTGTTAACACCACATGTCAGCATACTGTAGGTTCTCTAGAAATGGCAGGTGCTGATGGGCAATATGCATGAGAGTGCTGTTTGTCCCATAGCTGTTGAACAGGTGCACAGATCCTGTTGTGGTCAGAAAATAGTCACAACAGTCACAAAAATAAGAGTAGATTGCGTCTGAATAAATAATGTTTTGTGCTTTTACCTCACTATTTTCCTTTTATAAAGAAGGATTTCAGTGACTAAACAAATACTCATGACAGATGGCCAAATAAAATATCAGGACATTTAGCTTTTAAAGCTGAATATTTCCACATCATAAATTCAGCAATTTTACTCCTAGACACCCCAAAAGAAACTCACACATGAGTGCACCAGGAGAGATAAGCAAGGATCTTGATAGCAACAGTTTACAATAGTAAAAAAAAAAACTTTTTTTATGTGTTGAGATAACATGGATGGAGCTAGAAGGAATCATGCTAACCAAAATAAACCAGAAAGAAAAAGAGAAATAATACCTGATGGTCTCGCTTATACATGGGATATAGGGAAAACAAAAGGACAAGAAAAAGCTAAAACTGACAAGAGGACTAAAGCATATAGCCAAGGAGGGGTAGGGAGGGCAAAATCAGGAGGGATGATCATAAGAAATCAGGATGATGGTTCATGGGTGATATTGTGGTGGGAGAACCTCAGGGTATAAAATTATGTAAATATATGGGTATATATGTATAAGTGTGTGTAATGAATAAAAAAAATAAAATATGTACTAGTGACAACAATAAAAGGTAAATTAATTATGGCTAACACTACAATGGAATATTACACTGCCATGAAAATGACTGTGCTGAGGGCATAAACACAACATGGCTGAATCTTGGAAACACAATGTTAAGAGGAAAAATCAAGTATCAGAAGACTAGTTAGTCTGGTATGAGCTAAAATTTTCTAATAGTTAAAAAGTGAGTAAATTTGTATTATTTGTACACTAAAGCATTAAATTTATAAGATTTATATGTACAGATTTTATTATTTGTACACTAAAGCATAAAAATTCCCAACAAGAGGGGGAAAACAGAAGAATAGGGGGAAGAAATATAATAAAGTCATGAAGTATCTCTCCTGGGAATCACAAGGAAACCATGAAAAGCTAATGTACTTTTCAAATATTCTCCAGTGAAATTGAAGCCATGACCCCAACATAGGTAGTGTATTTGTTCATAAAATGTAGGCATTGCCATTAGCTGTGTCTGAAAAAACACAGAGGTAAAATATAGTCTAAACAGGGAACGAGCACTTTCTTCTTTCACTTTATTGCAAATCCCGCTGGGGAAGAAAAAATGAATCACTAAGAAGGTATGAAGAGGGAAATTGGACCCTCCGATTTTTAGGGGGAAGGATATTAAAAGCAAGCAGAGACTGGGAGACAGAGAGAGACTTTAAGGGAGAGGAAAGACAGGAGAATGGTGGGCTGGTGATCAGGCTGAGCAGAAGACCCCTGAAGAACAAACTGGTGATGGCAAGGACCCATGTGGGACAGTGGCTGGCAGAAGAGTAGCCGGTGTGGAGAGTGTGTCACCACAGCAAGGTGGCCTGGAAAGCTGGTACCTGGAGATAGCCAGAAATTTGGAAAGTTGATTTTTGCATCAGCATTTGTTGAAGAAGTTTGAAGAGCCTTCCTTGGAGAAGCGGAGCAGCTTGGAATGCTGGAGAGAGAAGAAGTAAAAAGAAGACACTGGATAAAGACTGGACTTGGCGGAGTGCCTTCCTCAGGTTTGGAAGGGCAAAGGGCACCATCATGGACATGTGTCTTTGGGGTGAAAATTGTGCCTGAAAATGGTGACTGGGGTAAGGTAATTGGCCACTTGTAGCTTTAAGGACTTTTTGTTTTCCCTATTGATTTTCCTTGTAAATAAAACCCTGTTGTTAAATTGCATTTGACTGGCAACTGCTACACACGGGTGGTATGAACCTGAGGGAATCTGGGTGGCAGAAGCTGCATTTTTAAAGCGCTGCTTTATTCCTGTGGTTTGTTGGTTGTTTGGTTTGTTCCTTTTGTACCTGATTTCAAAATGACCACATTACTCCCATAATCATAAAAAATACGCGAAAACTAGGGTTTTGCTTGACTAAAAATGATTATATCATCCCCATATTTACCCAGCCTTACAATTCAAAAACTTCTTTTGAGGGTTCCAGATGCCACTAAGCCAAGAGTTTCTTTCTCCTGATGAAAAAGGTCTGCATCAGTGTGACCTGTGGAGCCATTTCTGTGTGCTAATTATACAGCTTAGAAACGTTTTCTTGAACTTCACTTTTTTTTTTTTTTTTTTTAGTTAGGTCTCACTGCTTTTGCCAGTGGAACTGCAGGCTCACATTGCCTGGAGTACCACGGACTCAAGCAATCCCCAGTCTCAGCTTCCCAGGTAACTGGTATTATAGTTATGCGCCACCACGCCCAGCTATTTTTTTGGGGACTAGGTCTCACTACATTGCCTGAGTGGGACTCGAACCATGTTCCCTGGTCCCTGCCTTGGCTTCCTAGGCTGCCACTTACAGGCATGCGCCACCATGCCCGACTTTGAACTTCACTTTTAAGTGTGCTTGTAACCTGCAGGTCCCCGTAAGTCTTGTACTTTGTTCTTGGGCAGGGAAATTGCACCTATTACCTACTTAAAAGATATTGGGGGTGGGAGGGCAAGAAATCCTCATTCCCCCTATTTAGTCCTGTTGGTGTTCAAGAGGCTCTCCTTTAAAAACAGTAAAGCCCATTTCCCAAGAGAAATTTTTGATTTAAAAAAAATAGCTTTGATTGACTCTTTATATGTAATACAGACTTGGCACAACTTTTGTCCATGCCCAAGCACAGAGCTACCTTGTCTGCTGGGTCATCTTAAACAGTGACAAGCCTTAGTACTAGCATCTGACTGCGCTTTCAGATAATCTTAGTCTACAGATTAATTCCTTGAAACTTTGGGGTGTACCTTCAATCATTTGACAGTGTTATCAGACAGGGGGTCCCCAGTGGCATCCACTGTTAAATATGCAGCTCCTTTTTGGGGGAACCACACTCCCCTCTATCCTTGTAATTTCATTGGTGCCTTGTGATTCAGGACTAGCAAATCCAGGTGCTAAAGTTGACTCAATGCAAGAAAAATCACTCTGGAAATGTCAAGTTTAGACAACTGATCTCTTTGTCACTGGAACTGGAACTGTGTAGATAATATTCTAGAACTTCTCATTTCTTGAAATCATCCTTTTAGAAACGTTAATAAGCATGAGTGAAGAACCTACCTGTGAATGATGCCATTTACAGACACATACCAGGTGGAAGCAGGAATGCTGTGACACCGTGTGAGTATCTAGAAAGAAATAAACTAACTCTGTCCCTGAAATAGTCAAGCATATGCTCCTTAAAGTTCTGGTTTTATTCATTCATTCATTCACTTACTCAATTTTAGCTGGGTTCTCAGTCACTTGCCATCAAAAAATCCTGAAAGATGCAGGTCTTGTTTGAACCTGTACAAGCAGTTTATCTAACATGTTTATTGCAAGGTTAGTAGGCCAGAGCTCCGTAAACTATTCCTATTCAAATGTGCTTGTCTTTCACCCCCAGGACAAGAGATTATTTTCAATAACATTAAGAAGGATGTCTTCACAATCACATTATGTTTTGTTCTATATATTTTAAAAATAACACTAAATAGTTCCATTTAAGAGGAAAGTCTTATTTTTATGTTCTTTGCATTTTGTTTCAAAATACCATTATAACTGGCCAGGGGCTACAGCCTTCTGTGAAGGCTGATTGAAACCTTCAATAATTTTTCATTCAGTAAATGAGATTTTCTCATTCAGTAAATGAGATTTCTCATCATGGCTCTTGTCTTTTGGTGACTTTGTGGGAAAAGAACTCCCATCTGATTTCCTTTCACTTATTAAGTCATTTGGAATATGTTTGTTGAACATTTGCTATGTGCCAGATACTTGGGATTCAGAGGGGAATAAGTTCCCTACTCCAGGGAGCTCACATTCTAATAGGGGAGACAGATAATAAACCAATAAACACTTTTGGAAATATAAGTGATAAGCAAAAATGGCATATGCATGCAATGTAATATTACTCAACCTTAAAAAACAATACATGAGATTATTGTACAATGTTGCGCACTCTTGTATACAGTTTTGAAACCAAAGTCATTTCGATTAATTAATTAATTAATTAATTAAAGTTTATAAAGCAACTATGAAAACCATTTTGGAGAATGCACAGAATACATGAAAACTAAACTCACATGTCTTCAACTCTACAATTGTGTACAAGTATCTGTATCCACCTTTCTCACTCCAACACAGATGTGTCCATATTTTCAACAAAAGTCACAAACAACACTCATACACTGCTTCAGTACTAGTGCCAACGTGGAAACAACCAAAAGGTCCAGGAACAGAAGAATGGATAACTGGGTGCAGTGGCACATGCCTGTAATCCCAGCACTGGGAGGCTGAGGTCAGGGATTGCTTGAGTCCGCAGGTTCGAGACTACCCCCAGGCAACATAGCGAGGCCTGGTCTCTTGAAAAAAAAAAAAAAAAAGGATAAATAAATGGTGGCATGCTCAGGCAACAAAATACTGCAGCAACTGAAAGAATGAACACCATCTGGAGCCAGGCATGGTGGCGAATGCCTATAGGTGGCAGCCTAGGAAGCCATGGCAGGGGCCAGGAATCGTGATTCGAGTCCTGCCAGGGGCATGTAGCAAGACCTAGTCCCCAAAAAATAGCTGGGCATGGTGGTGTGCGCCTGTAATCCCAGCTACCTGGGAAACTGAGTCTGGGGATTGCTTGAGTCTGTGGTACCCCAGACAACATGAGCCTGGGCAAAAATAGTGAGACCTAGTCTCAAACAAAACAAAACAAAACAAAACAAACAAACAAAAAAACAAACAGACAAACAAAAAAAAAAAACCCAAAGAATGAACACCATCTACTACCATGAGTGAAGCTCACAGACATGGTAGCAGGCAAAAGAAGCCAGACAGAGAAGTAGGATTCCATTTACAAAGTTTGAATGAGGCAAAACTAACCAATGGTCATAGATGTCAGACGGATTGTTTTGAAGGGGGAAGAAGGGTTGTTAACTGGGGAGAGAAATAAGAAAGTTTTCAGCAATCTGTTCAAGTCTGTTTCTTCATTTGGATGTTGAGTTCACAGATGTATTCACTTTTAAAAATTCATTGCGCTTCACATTTAAGATTTGTGCACTTTACCACACATATATTATTCATTGCACTACAGTAAACATAAAAAGCAAAGTATTGTATTCCCTACACTGTGGAATATAAAACCTTTTTGTAGCCAGAATTCATACCACTCCCTCTCCACCTTCGACCTGCTTGTAGTCTGGACTCCTGTCCTGTGGTGTTCCCCAAAATATGAGATGTGGAAGGAAAGTAAAAATGTTTCTAGTGTATTTATTTTATATAAATTTTAGCCAGGCATGGTGGCTCGTGCCTGTAAGCTTCAGCCTATGAAGCGGCCGGGGCTTAGGGATCGTGGTTCGAGTCCCGCCTGGGGCCCGTAGCGAGACCTAGTTCCAAAAAAATAGCTGGGAGTGGTGGCGCGCGCCTGTAATCCCAGCTACCTGGGAAGCTGAGGCTGGGGATTGCTTGAGTCTGTGGTACCCCGGGCAATGAGAGCCTGCGGTTCCGTGGGCAAAAATAGCAAGACCTAGTCTCAAAGAAAAAAAAAATATTTTGTAAGTGCTAGCCTATGGAGCGCAGCTGGGACTGGGGATCGCAGTTTGAGTCCCGCTTGAGGCAATTTAGCGAGACCTAGTTCCAAAAAAATAGTTGGGCGTGGTGGCGCATGCCTGTAATCCCAGCTACCCGGGAAGCTGAGGCTGGGGATTGCTTGAGTCCGTGGTACTCCGGGCAACATGAGCCTGCGGTTCCTTGGGTAAAAATAGCGAGACCTAGTCTAGCGAGACCTAATAATAATAATAAATAATAAATAAATAAATTTTTATTTTGTAATTTTCATACAATATTGGTCACATTTGTATGATTGTTATTTCCTTGAGAGCTTGTTTGGAGGTTCTAGCAGGGGAGCGCAGCTACTCGTATACCCTCAACCGAAGAACAGTCCGTCTCTATTCAGGGAAGGCCGTCCTCTTCGACCGAGCGCGCAGCTTCGGGAGGGACGCACATGGAGCGGTGAGGGAGGAAGGGGACACCCGCCTAGCCAGCCAGATCAGCCGAATCAACCCTGGCGATCAATGGGGTGTTGCAGCCAGATCGCCCTCACATCCTGATTGTTATTTCCTTAGGTACGGCCCTCCCTTGCATATTCTACCCCTGCCCCCCCCCCCCCCCCCCCGCCCATCCTACGTC